>LVTN01001364.1:43795-60860 GCA_001649415.1 Musa itinerans
CTTGTCCGTACCAGTTCTGAGTCGGCTGTTCGACGCCCGGGGAAGGCCCCCGAGGGGGCCGTTCCCGGTCCGTCCCCCGGCCGGCACGCTGTCACGGACTTAGCTGGTTTTGCCTAAGTCGTGCGGCACCCTTGCGTGTCCGTCCGCAAAGGTCAGCCTTCCCGAAACCTCCCATTGGTCCCTTAGGACCTACATAAGAGAAAACGGGTTAGAGAAAACGTCTCGCTCGGGATCCACAAGCAAACATCTCCGTAAACACTTCATTGACAATGCAAATTACAAATAGACTTTACAAGCTCAGAATAGTTGCACAACAAAGGGTAAAATGGTCCATTACAGACCGAATTCTCTCACTGGTGTCCACATGACACAATCTTTATTTACAAGCCTAAAACGGCCATCAAGCCCACTTAAACGAGGCTGTTATGCCTTCGACCATCCCGCTACATGCTGTGCAAAGCATGAACAAACAGAAAGACACGGACATACATAAGTATTACATCAAACATCCTGTTTAGAACTTTGTCCGTGACAAAAAGGTATTAGTGATAGGAGAATACCATATCTCTGATGCAATTGGAGGTGACGGCAGTAGATTGATTTGATCTATGGTAGAAGATGACGGTGGAGATGGCGACGTCAAGAGCAATTGTGAAAATTGCTTGGCTAGTAGTGGGCAGTAGGGATAGCAGCAAAAGCAACAAGATCGCTGCTCTGATACCAGATGTTAGAACCCTTGTAGATTCTAAGCTTGGGGTTGATCTCTTTAGGAGATCGGCCTCCTTGGAACTCTATAGGGGTTCCTTCCTCCAAATTGCTGCTCAAAGGCTGTATAAAAGATTCATCTATTACTTAAGAAAAGAGAATGAATACATAGCTATTTATAGGGCTTCTAAACCCTAACTCCTAATAGGACTTATACTCAAGACTCCTATTCCTTTACAACTCCTAATGCTTCTCTAAGAAATAACCTCCTAACCCTAGCTGGCCTCTTCACCTCTTTAATAGGGGTCGGCTAGGTAGGTTAACATGAATGCCCCTCTCAATTAGGACTCTCCTAGCTAGAGTCCTAACACATGCATTATCGTTTAAAATCAAAAAATAAGTTTCGTCATGTCAATCATCAAGATCAATAGTATAACTTGTTGAATCTCATATTTTGATGATAAAATCAATTGATAAAGTTATGATCTAATATGCATTTAAGTGATGTAGGACTAGCTTCGATCATGGAAGATAAATCGATTAAAGCAATGAAATCAGAAGTTGGGCTGGAATGGAGGAAGGTTGACATGACGGAAGAAGGCTTCTGCCATAAGTTCGGGCATCAGGCCAGGAGGATCAGACATTGCACCAAGGAGAACGAGTGTTGTGAAAGTCAACATGCTGATTAGGCAATACGTTGCAAGAGAGGACAATGCGCCGAAGGTTCGGACGAAGTGTCGGATGAACCAATGATATGTCGGATAACTTAGTATTCTTCCTTGTAATAATTTGTCTAGATCGAAGTAGTTTAGAGGGCTAATTGAGTTGGTTTCGGGTGAAACCATGTCAACTCAATTATAGACCAATTGGGCCCAAAGTAGGGCTATTTTGGGCCAAGAGAAAGGCTCATTCAGTGACCCGAAGCCACATCAGGTGGTGGCACCGCCGGAGTTAGCGGTGGAACCGCCTAAGGCTCGACCTTTCAAGTGATCTGGGTGGTGGTACTATCGGCCAAAAATGGCTATCAAGCGGTGGTACCGCCAGAGCCTAGTATCTGAGGCTCTATCAGGTGGTGGTACTGTCAAACTGGGTGGTGGTACCGCCTAGTACTAGCGATGGTACCACTAGTACATAGAAAACCCAAGATGAGATCGTTCTGGCTCCAAATTTGAATCCATTTAGGGCCTATAAAAACCCCACTCATCCCTACTCAGCCAACAGAAGAACTGAAAATTAAAATAAGAGAAAACTCTGTTATAATCTTGTGATAATTCTCCTCCTCTAGTCTAAGTGTTGATTTATGTTTAAGAGAAGAGTGAGTGGAGGTGTAAAGGTTATCTCTTGAGTCTGTCAAAAGGAGAATATAGTTGTAAGGATAGTTGGTCCTCGCCCATTGAAGGAAGACCATTAGTAGATGCCGGTGGCCTTGATGAAAGAGAAATCGATAGTGGATGTAGGCCATGATGACCGAACCACTATAAATTAGTGTGCTTTCTCTCTTCGCTATCATTTACTTACTTTGCAACTGCTTTACTTCCTCATTACTTTAGCTGTACACTCTTACGAATGTTTTTAAAGTCAAACACTTTTTGATATGGTTTTATCGTATGAAGTTTTGAATTATCGATGTAATTTTACGTACGCACTAATTCACCCCCCCCCCCCCCCCCCCCTTCAGCCCCCCCCCCCCCTCTTAGTGCCAACTCGATCCTAACATAAGTAGTATATATCTCCTTAAAGCAATCATAGATTTTTGTATGATATCTTTATGATGCAAGTATTAGATTCAAATTTAATTTTATATCACTTAATTGACTAATGCTTAATAAGTTATATTTTAAATCATCTACTAACAAAACATTTGATTTGTTACCAATAATTCATATGCCAATGATCTTTTCTTTATTATTATTATTTCAGTTAGTGAGCTTTAAGAAATGTGTTGGATCTCCAATCATATGCCTTCATCCACTATCAAGATATTATCTTTTGCTTATAGCTTTCGATTATAGATATATCTACAAGATAGGAGGATTTGCTTTAGGTACTCATTTAACTTTTAGTCTCTCATGGTTAGATCTACCTATATTAACTTTTGACATTATGTTATTTATAATTCCTTTAGGAACCCAAACTAATTTATGAGAGCTATACATTTTAAATGAATATTTATAAGCATAATTTTAGGGGGAACATGTAATGTGAGTCCTTTAACAAATATAGTTGGCTTTTGTTGAGTGTTACTACTCACAAAGTCAATTCCTTCCTTTTTATGTATATGACCTTTATTAACAAGAATCATGTTTAATCATTTATTACTAATTTTAAAATTTTTAGTATTTATTGTAATAGCATATTTCTTTTTTAAATGAATCTAATTCTTCACATTTAGTATAAGGTATTAACAAGCATTTGTTATACTTATTTTTCAATTTATCAAATTCATGAGAGAGAGATGCATGATCCTTTTTTAGCAATTTATATTTCTTATAAACTATTTTAAGTTCATCATATAAATCATGAAATGCATCAAGTAATTAATCATAAGGTAAAGAGATTTCAGGTGAGTTACATACCTTGTCGTTGAAAGCCATCAATACGTAGTTCGCCACTTTATCTTTATTGGTTTGCTCTTCATTTTCTGATACACTTGATTCATCTAATGCTGCCTTGGATGCTTTATTATGAATGCAAAAGGCCAGGACATTTTATTATGAATGCTCTTCATTTTCAGTTGTATCCTTTTTAAGTTCATTTTTATATTCTCATTTTGTAGAATTAGTCTTGCTCTTTTTCATGATTTTTTTTAAATTTTCTTGTAAAAAGTTATATGTCATCATCATCACTTAGCTTTCACTTAAGAAGTCTTCTTTGGTTCTAAGTGCAATATCCTTCTTGTTCTTTAGAAGGTTATCTTTACGTTCATTATGTGTCTTGCAAGTCATTTCAAAAGTCATTAATGATCATATGAGTTCTTCAAGAAGAAAGTTGTTCAAATCCTTTACTTCTTGAATTACAATTACCTTTGAATCCTAACTTTTTAGAAGAGATCTTAAAATCTTGTTAACCAATTCAAGATTAATATAATATTTACCAAGGGCTTTTAAATCATTAATAACATCCGTAAAACGAGTGTACATGTCACTAATGGTTTCACTTGGCTTCAATCTAAATAATTTAAAACTATATTCTAAAAGATTAATCTTAGATTCTTTTATTCTATTTATGCCTTCATGAGTAACTTTAAGTATGTGCCAAATATCATATGTAGTTTCACATAAAGAAACACGATTAAACTTATTTTTATCTAAAGCATAAAATAAAACGTTCATACCTTTAGCATTTAAAAAAAAATTTCTTTGCAAAATCATTCGATTCATTCATTGGTTTAGAGGGTTTTTGAAAACCAAACTCAACAACGTACTATAGATCAAAATCCATAGAAAATAAGAAAATCTACATTCATGTTTTCCAATATATGTAGTATGTCCTATTGAACATATGAGGAAGAGTGATAGAGTGACCCTCTTGATTGTCAAAAAAAATAATTTAATCTCTCTTGGGTGTTAAACTAAATGAGAGAAGTAGGCACTTTGATACCAATTGTTAGACTCGTAGAGGTACTAAGGGGTAGGGGGTGTGAATTAGTGCCTTCGTAAAATTTCAATTTGAAAGTTCATTCAATAAAACTCGTATCAGAAATACATTTAACTTATAATATGAGTAAAGATAATGAACAACTAAATCAGTTAGTAATAAGAATGAAAAGCATAAAAGAAAATACAAACCAGATTTATAGTGGTTCAGTTGTTCCAACCTACGTCCGCTCTTAATTCCTCTTCCCTCGAGGCCATCGGCTTTTACTACCGATCTTCTTTTCAATAGGTGAAGATCAACTACTCTTATTACAATCCTTTCTCCTTTTCATACACTTAGTAGAGAACCTCCATACCTCTCTTTTACAACAAGACCTCACTTATTCCTTAAAAAGACTTCTAAACTCAAGGGGGAAAAGACTAAATACTTTAAGAGGGTTTAAAATCACATGTTTTTTTATACTATTATAAGCAAGCATGAGGGATATTTATAAGCCCCAAATAGCTTCAGAAATGAAGCCAAAAATTTAAATCCCTAGATTTTCAGGGTACTAGTAGTACCACCGCTTACCACCCTAAGCACTATTGGTACCATCGCTAATCTGAGCAGTACCACCACATGACACTGGATGGTACTATCGCTAACCCTAATAGTACCATCGTTGGTTTTTTTTTAAAAAGTACATTTCATACATTTCATTCCATCCAAAATAAGCCCAATTCAGTCCTAATTCAAGCCCAATGGGCTCTTAATTAAACTAGTATGGTTACACCTAAAATCAACTCAATTAAACTTTAAACTACTTCAATCAATATATAAACGATTATAATCATAAATCCTATATTGTCCGACATATCATTAGTTCATCTGGCACTTCGTCCGAACTTCTGGCGTGTCGTTCTTTCCTTCGACATATTGCTCGATCCATCGGCATATTGACCTCCCGTAACATCCGATCTTGGTACGATGCCCGATCCTTCCGGCCCAATGCCCGATCTCTAACATAATCCACTCCGGCCCAACGTCTAATTCTCCCGCTTCAATCGATTTGTCTTTCCATGGTCGAAGTTAGTCCCGCATCATTTTTCTCAAACACTCATTAGATCATAAACTTATCAATTGATTTCATAATCAAAATTTAAAATTTAATAATTTTGAAGTTAAAATGAGCGAAGAATAGATCATACCTTAAACATTCATACCCGTGAGAGCCTTTTATAGGCTTGTATGAAGAACATTTTCGGTTAGAATCCATTTGATGTGGCAAATATGATGGTTTTAAATTTTTTGACAAGTAAATAATAAAAAAATATCTCTATCAACAAGTAAATAATATCAAAAAAATTTAATATAATAATATAATATTATTATTGATGGTGAATATTATCTCTATCGACAAGTAAATAATAAAAAATATAATAATAAAATATTTATGTAAAGTTATTATAACTCTCTAATCTTTTTTTTTTTTTCAAAATTATAACCCAACCCTATCTCAGAAACTCAATTAGATTGAGTGGAATCAAATTGTTTCATTACTAGTGACTCAGTTCGTCTATACGTGTATAAACACACATTCATGATAGGTCTTGAAATCACCTATATATAAATTTAAATTTATGACTATTTTTTCATGTGTTCCCTCTTAATCTTACTTACGGTAGCTTTTTCTCCAGCATTTATTTGATTAAAATAATTTAAATATAATTTTGATGTGATCAATTTTGGTTGTCAATATGATAGAATGAAATTAAACCGATCTCTTTTTCTAAGTATTATAATATTTGTAAGAGGAAAAATACGTTGATGAGATGTGGTCTACGAGTCGTGGCTCAGCTTTAATATCATATTTATATTGTGACAAGTCATTTTAAGTTTCTAACGAGAAAGAATACTTCAAGATTTACTCCTAGATTTTGAAAATAATAAATGTGTAAAGTAGTATTGTGTGTATTGAAAAAAATACAATGTATTGTGAAAATCATTGACTAGAGAGATGGAATGAAAAGATGAGAATTTATGTCTCTCTTTACATAATCTAATCTCCTTTTAATGTTGTTATATATCCTAACACAAGTTAATAAAGAGACTTCCCTTTAAAATCCAACAATACCCAAAAATAAATAAATAAATAAATAAGATTATATCGATTTTATCACATCGTGTATAATATTTATTATAAAATTTACACAATTTATGAATTGCAAAATGTATTGTTTCTGTCTGGCTCTCTCTCCTTCCACCGAATAAAGTTAAATGAAATTGATATCATAGTATAATAGTTATTTCGCTATTAACTGATTCTACAAAAATCCCACTATAAAATGATTAAAAGACATACGGTCAATAGTCCCTTTAAAGACACAAATGACCAGCAACAATTACAAGGAAGTATTATAACAGTTCACGAGATTAAGACAACCAAACAGCTTTAACAATATTTGTAATCGTATTATTGATTATTATTAGACAAATAAAAAAAAGTTTGAATTAAAATACTAAATAATGAAACCAAAGAGAACTCCATCAATGGGATTGGCCATTTGCCAAGTTATAATGGCCGTTATTTTTACAAGTAAAAATAAGTATAAATTAAGTTTGATATCTATTTTCTTAATGCAAGTACCAAAGATATTTGCAACGTAGTATGTCAAAAGGTTGAACAAAATGGAGAGCATTTTAATCATGATAATGGGGCATAATGTAATGCAACATGTCCTCGATTTAATCAATTTTACGAGAGATTCAACATTACAATGAATTGCTGTAATGGATTATGACGAAATATCGATTTCTTATCGACCAAATTGAATTTAAAGCGAGACACGTGTCCCAATATTCATTATTTTTTGTGTATTGTGATCATTAATTTAATAATATATCATAGTAACCCTCACCACCATCATCATCATCATCACATCTCTTGGTGTACTCGTTTGCGTTTCGCATGCACCTGCGATGCAGATACCGATACTGGAGGAGCGTCGACCGTTCCTCCGAGCCTGCGAAGGATGCCATCGATCGAGAAATCAAATGCGGAAAGAAGCCCTGCTGTTCCCTCGCTTCCTCCCAATTCTCAGAGACTCCTGTCCGATTCTCTCGTGGCGATCGAGGAGGTCTGCTCGCGGGCGGTGGCCGGAATTCCCGCCGAGCTACCGCCTACCTTCTGCAGGTACCTCTCCGCCGCCGACCTCAGCCCTGTGACGCCGCCGACAATGTCTGGCCCATCCAGTCCTTGGAGGAGGATGGTCACGGTGGAGCACCTCGGGATCTCAAAGCTACTTCTTCCGAGACGCAGATGCGCGCTTGAGCGGCCGGCTGCCGCCAGGTTCGCATTCATTACCTCTTTTAGTCCGATTCTAATTCTTCCCAGTTCTTTTGCTGCAAAATTACTTCTTTTGATGATAAGTAATGAATTTTAAGTTGTCATGTTGTATTTATTTTTTAGTTCTGAGGTCATTTTTCGGCTATGATTCTAATTCACGTCAGTTTAATTGGTCAATGGTCTTCTTCAAATTTGAGCGGAAAGCATTAAAAGAAATTGCAAGCGATACAATGCCGAAGTCTTTAATGCTCTTTTTCATGTGCGGTATCTTGAATGCATTAAAACGAATGCTGAAATCAATAAAGTTCATCACCTGAATTTGTACTTTTAGGTCATGAATCTTCTTCACCTAACTCTGGATTAGGCATTATAGAAGTAGAATAAGCACTCAATTGTATCTTTGTTTTGAATCATAATATGTTTTCCAGTATTTATCCAAGTGTTGGCATGCAGCACGTATCTGTGTTTTAATGATTCTCGAATCTTCATAATGTGTTCTTCTGTGTATTATATCATTATGTGGTACATCAAGTTCTGCAATCCCATTTTATGGATCTCGACTAAAATACTACCACTTGGTGCTAATAAGCAGCACCCCTGGCATCAGGGTTATCTTATCCACCATTAACATGTAAATTATCTTCCTTGAATTGCACTGGTATCGGATAGATGATCCTGACTTGTGACTGCTTTCTACAGAATCACTGCCTAACATGGACTTGAGAGTTGATACTTTCATGTGCAAAATCTTCAAGATCATACCCTGTTGTTATTGCTAATAGATTCTACATTCTCATCGTCTATGTTCCACTGTAGGAACTGAGCCAATCATTATCGGAAAGCCGAATCAAACTGGATAAATGCATCAGTTCACTCTGATTCTTAATTTGACTGGTCCAATTGCACACTCCTACTTACTGATGCACATACATTGATGATTGCTTCCTTCTGGGCATTACAAGCCCTCCCAGAAGAAAGCATTGATTCCTTCTTGAATGGTGAAGACATGCGCCATTGAAGGGTTATCGATTTGAAGCAAAATTACAATGTTATAACTGCGGATCTACAACTTCTATGAAGTTCACCTCATCAAAAGTAAATGAAATGGATGTACCAGAAAACAATAATGCACATATGAGTGCTACTCGTTTCTCTTCCTCTTGTACTGATAAAAATTCACAGAAATATGGAGAAAATGGTAGGTTTTGAGGGAATCATTATAATGAAATATTCTGCAGGAGAAACCTTGGAAGGCCTATCTTCTGTCCTGTTATCTTGACATCGTCTTGCACTTGTTTCCTATACTCTCCGAAGGTGAAATCCTTGTAGATGGAGGGTTTCTTGCAGCTCCCAATGGTGGATTCATATGATGGGCACAGGAAGTAAGCTATGGAATACCTGTCCCTCTTCGAGTTGATCAAAACTTTGTGTTCCACGCTTTTGTAGACATCATTGCTCCATGCCTACACAGAGTCATTGAATTCGAAGTCGGTAAAATTCATGTCGTAAAACGTTTATATTCAGAAGATATCAGGACGAAGAACAAAATCCTTTTCATGGCTTATAGTAATGCATCCGTAATAGACCTCCTGATGCAAGCCTTTCAACCTGTTCATTCAGGTTGAAAGGCAAAATATTAAGATCAAGTTTGGCATTTCTATGATTAAGATCAAGTGGAAGTAGACGTCAGCTAATTCAAAATGTCAAACTTGAACACTAAGAAAAGGTAGCGGACACTACACTCTGAGTCAACTAGGACTGACAGGTTGATACCTGGAAAAGGTCTCCAATGTTGACAATAAGCGCATCCGGATTTGGTTTTACAGCAACCCACTTAGAATCCTTCATCAGCTGCAGTCCCCCGACTTGATCTTGATAGAGGATTGTGAGGAAGTCACTGTCAGTGTGAGGCATCAACCCAAAGATCTCAGCGGAGAAAGGGCATGGCGGATAATGATTCAGGCGGAGAAAGCATGTGCTTTTGTTGCAGCTCTCGGGGAATCCCCGATAGTCGTAGCCCAAACTCTCTGCTAACGCTCCAGCTAGTGTAGTTGCGAGCTCAGACATTGCTGCAGCAAGTTTCTCCATGGCATCCCTGCATTGCCAAGAGTTGAAGAGTGGGAGAAGAACTAGGAGAAACATTGAATGGGTATTTTGGACATTTTAATGAGTTTGAATCCGAACAGTCGTTAAGGTGCATCTCTCAAGGAATGTCGTAAGAGGCTAATGGCAAAGTACCTCAGAGAACTGAATTCCCCATAGCAACTTCCCTTCTCTGAGATCTTTGCAAGAGGGACATGGAAGGCTTCTGACCAAGAGAACTGATGAAGCGATGTGGCTGTCGGAGTTCCCCACCTGTAAGAGTCATTGAGGAGCCTTGAACGTGCCTTCTTCTCGAATGGCAGCGCAAACAACTTGATTTGCTCCCTCCACATCTCTTCAAGGAGCTCCCGACTGATCCCATGGTTCAACACCTGGAAGAAACCCCACTCCGCGGACGCTTTAGCAATTGCTTCCACACACGCATGCCTCTCCTCTTCATTGCAGTTCCTCAGACCCTTCAAGTCAATCATCGGAAGCTCGCATTCTGCAATCACTTCACAGTCTTGATCATGCTGGCGCAGCTCAGCTTGCGTAGACTTATAAGACAGTTCCTGGTAGCTATCAGCCAAAGGTGGATCACAGACACAAACTCGGGCTTTCATGGCTTTTGTTGATGGGAGAAGTATCTGATGAGGAGTGGGTTTCACTGGGTTTCTCCTTGTATCGACACAGTCGCTTTATATAGGTGTCAAAGGCAGGGCAGGCCTTGGAGCTGAGGTCTGAGTGGAAGAAACGCTTACGGAAAAGGCAGAACGCAAGAGAGAGACAACAATATGAAGCTCAGGGCCTTGACACTTGGCAAAACTGGAGCATGTTGGTGCAGGCTTCCTTGCGAATCTTACACTTCAACTACTTTGTTGACTGTGAAGAGAGAGAAGCAAGCGTGCATGAATGCTTTTTCCAAGGCGTGTAAGATACTACTAGTGGGTCTTATTTTTCTCGAATCCAGTGGGGCTTAGTCGGATTTGGTATTAGTTTATGCCTCTCAGCTCAGGCACACTGTGATCAGGTGCGATTCTCCACGTCAGAAAGGTGGGTTTCCACATATCTATATCTACTCCAAAGTTTGGCTTTGCTCCATAGATTAATCCTCCATTTTCTCTACTAAAGAAGCAGTTGGCTTCAGTATCAGAATTCTGATGTTAGAACGTTCTTTATCTCCTAATCTGTGTGCTTGTTGAACAGCCCTTGTTAGAAGAATGCAACAAGAATCTTCAAAAAATTGCTTAAAGCAGGAAAAAAGCTGCCTACTGCCTTGTTAATTACTGTTCAAAATTTGGAGAGGGAATGTGGACTGAATCCTCACGCAATCTTGGGCAGGACTTCCTGTCGCCTGCCTCCTTAAAGCTTCAGTCAATGCATCTTTATTAGCTATCAAATCCACTCTGAAACATTGCAGATCTTTGAAGGGGATGGATGGCAGATTCTGGAAGACAACAGAAGGGAAAAAGAGTGCATTGAAGACCTGAAATGGGCGGCAGGCCGACTATTTAGCGCATGTGATTCTCTGAGAAAGGTGCTTGATATCCAGGACAAAAAAATATTTACTTCTCGTCTGTGCTCTCTTGGATCAGCAGAACTTTCAACCGGTCGGTGTGTTTGGATTATTATCAGTTTCAACCAAAAGTTCAAAGGGTTCACACTCTCGAACCATTTCTTTATCGGAGCAAGCAGTGGAAGTCCAATTCGTCAGAACATGCGATGTTTCCTTCTGAGAGAGAGAGGGAGACCTTTTGAATGGTATATAAAAGTCAGAGACATGTGAGTGTTCTTGAAACGCTGAAGCTGTTCCTCCAGCAACAACGTCAGGCTTCTATCCACTGATCAGAAATGAACATGGATACCTAGTCAATACTCAAAAGAGCAGTATGTAGGCCACTAACTCGAGAACATGTGGTCTTGTCGAGTGGGTTGAATTAATAAGATCCCTCACACGTCACCATTTCCAGGGGGCTCACACTGTGGAAGACGAAGTTTTCTTCCTGGATCAATGACAGTAGGCCTAAAGCCGCAACGGAAAGACCACTGATAAATACTGGCTGCTATATATATATATATATATATATATCTATATACGCTCTTGACTACTAAAAGTACATTTGTAGTGCAAAGATCTTAAATTATGCCAGAATTTATATATAGTTTCAGGTACATCATGTGGCTTTTTTGGCTACAAGACGACGAGAGTTGGGACGGCAACATGGTGTTTACGTGTGCTTGTTCCCCTTGTTAATCACAACCCAGACCTATCAACCTATAGCATATACTCGTAGACGGCAAGTTGGTCTGTTGTAAGCATGCACCAATCATGTTACAGTATTCAATATCATGAGCAATCAGATTAATCAATTGAAAGATAAAGACTGTAGTTCCATCTCCGAACCGCTCATGCATCTTTCCCATATTTAATTAGCTCCCAATAAAAAGCTCTCTCTGTGCATGTACTTGTACCTTCCAAGGATCATAATATATGTGGGTTCCAGTGGCTACAAACTAGAGTGTGAGCTATTGTGATTAAACTGCTGAAGATTCTTTAATGACCAATGATGCAGCATTCTCGTTAATTTCTGCCTCAAAAGTATTTAGCTATCGATGGGTTTTTTTTTTAAATGTTTTGTTCCATCTGCTGGTGATCGAAAGTCTGCAACCCAGTGCAAAGATCCAAGTTCTTTAGGCTTGATAACGTTTCATTAAAGAAAGAATATATCTGTTAGTTAAAAAAAAAAATCTTGAAAGTTATCTTTTCCTTTCGATTTATTATATAAGGATCTCAACGTAGATATTTCATTTTGTATTCTGCTTTTCTCTATACACATTAAGAGTCTTTACCAAGACCATCTTGTCCATCCTTGTTCTTGATTTTTTTTCAGTAACTTCAAGCATGGAACCGTTTAGGGGCGACGACACTAGCCCTAATAAGGAGCACATATCTTACCAAGTTAATGATGGATGAATACTCAAAAATCAGTCGGAAGTTAACAAGTGATCAACTCCATCACCATTTATCTTGACTCTCCTATATATCGCCTACTTCTATGTTAGTTTGTCTTTTCATGATCATCTGTAGTGTATTACAATGCTACGTATAAAATATCAATTATGGTCCATTGAGGTTTCAAATGAAAAGTTCACAAGTATACAGAGCCGGAATAACTATTAGATGAAAAGAAATATCTCTACAGTTTCCTTTTTTCTATTAGATCCACTACAACATCTTTAATTGCTATGTATAATAATAAAATATCATATAACTATGTACAGAACTATCGATAAGTTTGTACGAAAAACTGATGGTTATTTACGAAATAAATATGCAAGGACGAGAATATAGAGAGAAGGCTTCGGCTGTGAGACCAGAGAAAAGAAGAAAAATAAAAAAAGAGAGGAAGAAGAAGAGAGGAGGAAAAGGAAGAGACGAGAGAAAAGAATGAAAAGTGAGAGAAAAAGGAAGAAAGGAAGGAAGGGAAAGAAAAAAAAAAAAAGAAAGGAAGAAAAATAACAAAAAAAGAAATGAGAGGCGGTGGCTTCAAGCGCAGGACAGGGAGAGAAACAGAGAGAAAACAAAGAAAAAGAAAATAAAGGAAAGAAAATTAAAAAAATAAGGAAAAATATATTAAGGACTCATTTTATATCAAATGGATTCAGATCAAGTCTAGAAAAATTATAATAGGTATAATTTTAAAATATTTTATATTTTTATTAATTAGATTTATAGGGATTATAGATTAAGGAATCTTGATGAACTTAATTAATGGGATGTTTATATTACGAAGGGAATAAAAAATAAAAAATAATGAAGTTGCAAAAATAAGGAAAGATCAAAATATATTGGTATTAACAGTATCTGATCTGGATCAATATTCGATGACTATGTCTATTCTATTTTCAAAAGTATTAATGCGTATATTTGATGTTCATAAATACATATGATCTACATAATTTAGAAGTCATTTTATATTTAAAATTATCATAAAAAGATTTAAACATTGATAGTTTGAACAAGTAGTTATTGTTTTACATGTATTTTTAAATTATATTATCTGAATTTATATAAAAATATCTATCTAGTATTATATTTGAAAAGGATTTAAAAATAATAAATGATTTCATTAGTTTTGAATAAATATACAAAAATAAATTATTTAAACTCTTAGTTCTATAAACTAATTAATATGTTGTTTTTTGTGATATTCCTCATGTGGGTAAAAATTAATATTTATTTAGAAATTAATTTCTTCTAAACTATGACATAAGGAGATATATATTACCTATACCATGCGTGTTAAATATAATTTTGGACGTTTTCACGGGGATATAATATGGATGTGATTGTCAATACTACTAAGACTTATGTTCTAGCATATACATCTTAGTTGTATTTATACTTACAAATGTTAGCTATATTTATACTCGAAATAGTTAATAATAGTCTTTGTACAATGATGCTTCAATATTAGCTACATTTATATTTTTATTATAAAAATATATTTAAATGTATTATGCTTTAAAGAGCATTGTTAGCCGGTTATGATTTGAAATGCATATGGAACTGATGTTTTATAAACTTTATAAGCATAAAGTAAGTATTTGATATCAATGTATATTTTGAAAGTATGTATATAATGCATAAAAAAATTATATATTTTTAAAAAATATTTATTTATGATAAATTTTGACTAACATATGAGTCACGATGCTTATTAAGTTATGGTTTGCTCATATCATAATCTCTTAATTTTTGAAAGTTACATAGCAAAAGCATGATGGATCGATTAATGATTGAATTATATAATTAATCTATTAAGATTACTATATATTAAGGGTATTCTGTATATCTACTATTTGGGTTGGTATTTAGGAGAATTTTTAAGTAGTTTTTGAATTTATTGAATTTCATATGGGTGGATTGATTATAGATTAAATTATATGATAAATATTCTCTAAAAGTTATTTGTTCTTGTTCAGAGCTTGCATTCTTATAAGAAAACCTATAGCGCTGGATTGAAAGTGTTGCAAATTAATGGTATTAAAGTAATGGTTGGAGGTCTTATGGAAAGTATGAGTCTAAAAAATATTTTGAGAACGATCTAAGTTGTATCATTCAATATATATCATAAATATATATTTTCGAGGATCGACTTTTAAAATATGTGATGTCATTGATTTATTTTTGAGTGTTAATAGTCAAATTAATGTTATGCAGATATATTATTTTTTAGTGTTAATAGTCAAATACGTGATGTTATAGTCAAATTAATGTTATGCAGATATATTAATTTTGATTTTTCAGATCAGATATGTGAAGTTTAGAGGATAAAACTGTTTTATTTATAGGGAAGAATGTTTAGGACCTAAATGTGAATAAAAAATATTAGGAACTAAATTGTAAAAGTATAAAAAAAAATAGCGGTTTTCTTGGGATAGAAGAGAAGAACAGATAAGAAGGAAGGAGATTGAGAGGGAGATGAGAAGAAAAAGAGAAGAAAGAAGGAGAAAGGAAAGAAAAGAGAAGAAGAGAAGGAGAAAACAGGAAGAGATGATAGGGAGATGGCTTTTGCATTGAGATTAGGAAAAAGAAGGAAAAAAAAATAGAGGAATAAAAGGGAGAAGGCAGAAGAGAGGAGGAAAATGAAGAAAAGGAGAGAAAAAAAGGATAAGAAAAGGAAAAGAGAGAGATCTCGTGAAAGGAGAAAAGAAAAGAAGAAAAATGGAAGAAAAAAAATTCAGAGGAGATGGCTTCCAGCGCAATAGAGAAAGAAATAAACAGAAAACTAAGAAGAAAAAAAAATTTAGAAAAGAAAATAAAAAATTAGAGAAAATATATTGATGACTTGTTTTATATCAAATGGATTTAGATAAGTTTAGAAAAATTACAATAGGTATGTTTTTGAGATATCTTATATTTTTATTAATTAAATTTATGTTTTGGATTATAGATTGAGGAATCTTGATTATTAATTAATTGAATGTTTATATCCTGAAAGAAATAAAAGAATACAAAATGATGATGTTGGAAAAATAAGAAAAAATAGAATATAAATAAAAAAGATTAGAATATATTGGTATCGATGATATGTGATCAGGGTAAGTATCCAATGACTCAATATATTCTATTTTCAAAAGTATTAATACATGTATTTGATATTCATAAATACATATGATTTACATAATTTAGAAGTTATTTTTTTTTAAGTATTATAAAAAGATTTAAATATTAATAATTTGAATAATTAGTTATTGTCTTACACGTATTTTTATCCAATATTATATTTGAAAAGAATTAGAAAATGATATATGATTGGATTAGTTTTAAAAAGATATGCAAAAAAAAATTATTTAAACTCTTAATTTCATAAACTAATCAATATATTATTTTTATAGTTGTCAGATCATTATAATATGAACCCTACTAATAAGGGTTAAGCATTGGCATATGCTGAAAGACTAGTTTCTTCTTGATCTTGAAATATATGTTATCCACACTATAGATGTTAAATATAGTTTTAAACCGTATTATGGGGATATAACATAGTCCTCAATGCTACTAAGGCTTCTGTTCTAACATATACATCTTAGCTATATTGATTCTTAGAAGCTTTAGCTATCTTTATGCTCATTTAAGAATAATTAATGATAGTCTTTTAACCATGATGTTTTATATTTTGATATATGATGTTAGCTCTATCTATGTTTTTATTATAAAAATATATTTAAATGTAAAAGTATTGTTAGCAAGTTATGATTTGAAATGAATATGAAACTAATGTTTTATAAACTTTATAAGTATGAAGTATTTGATATCAATACATATTTCAAAAGCATATGTTGAATTCATAAAGATTTTTTTAAATATTTATTTATAAAAAAAATTAACTAGCATGTGAGTCATGGTGTTTATTAAGGTATGATTTGCTTATATGATAATCTTTCAATTTTATGGAGTTACATAGTAGAGAAACATTGTAGATCGATGATTGAATTATGTAATTAGTATTTATAGTTGTTGAATTTATTTAATATCTTATGGATGGATTGAATTATATGATAAATATTATTTGAAAATTATTTGTTCTAATTCTGGTCTTGTATTATTATAGGGAAACTTGGATTGCAACGTTGTATCGTCCTGACTTTTAGTTGGGTTTGTGGTATTATAGAGGTGGAGGGGCTACAGGGGAGGAGTGGTGGGAGAAGAATTGGAGGATGGGGAGGGAGAGGAGGAGAAGAATGAAGGAGAGGGCAGAGGAGGACGATAGGGAGGGGACGGGGGAGGATGAGAAGGCAGAGGAGGAAAAGAAGGCGTAGGAGGAGAAGGATGGATGTGGTGGAGGTGGG
>LVTN01001364.1:60928-73735 GCA_001649415.1 Musa itinerans
GGGGGGGGAGGAAGAGGGAGGGGAGGAAGGGGGAGGAGGCAGAGAAGGATGAGGAGAGGGGAAGAGGGGGAGGAGGACTCTGTTGAGTATGTATTTTTAGAAAACAATGGTATTCTAGATGCTATTGTGGGATATAATTTACAGAAGGCATCCTCTGTTGGAGTAGACATTTAATTAAGGATTCAATCTTATTAGAATTAAACTATTTTAAGTATTATAAAGAGATTAATTTTATTAAAATAAAGGTTCATCGTATCAAGAGGAAGATTCATTACATCAAGAAAAAAAAATAGATTAAATGTCTAAGTCAAATTGATTATTGGTTCTTCAAAAAGTTTCTTGAAAGAAAATGATTTATTTTGAATACAATTAATATAATGTATCTTTAGAGATTATATAAATCTGATATGTTGGGTCATGAAACATATAGAATTTTTGAAATCGTAAAAAGTTTTTTGAGAGAAATATAGAAGATTGAAGTTTATTCTACTCTTCCTCTCTTTGATAACACTATCCCTTTTTCCTATTAAGTTTAGAATTTGGTATCATAGCATAGGTTAAGCTATGGCCTCTTCCTTAGTATCATACAAATTCAGATCCTTAGATTGATAAAAGAAAATTATAATATATGATACATCCAAATGAAGGCTCCCAAGATGTATGAGAGTTTGTAGAAGATGGATATGTTGAACCAAGTCCGACAGAAAAAGGAGCAATGAATGCAGAAGCAAAAAAGCAATTCAAAGATAGAAGGATGAATGAGAAAAAGGCTTTAGTCACAATCTACTAAGAGCTTGATGATACAATATTCGAGATTATCGCTCTAGCAAATACTTCAAAGGAGGCTTGGGAAATGCTTCAAAAAGCATTCGATAGTGTTGATAAGATAAAGAAACTTCGTCTACAAGTTTTATGAGTTGAGTTTAAAAAATTACAATAAGGTACTTCTAAAACTATTTCTGATTACTTCTAAAAAATCATTTCTATTATTCATCAAATGAGACAAAATGATAAACAAATAAGTTATCAAAGAGTAATAGAAAAATTACTGAGTTCTCTAGATCCAAATTTTTATTTTATTGCTATTGTGATTGAAGAATCTAAATATTTAAAAAAAATATCTTTAGAAGAACTTATGGATTCGCTTCAAGTTCATAATAAAAAAAGGATTACAAAAAAATGAAAAGACAAAACTATGGAGCAAGCACTACAAACTAAGCTTACTATTGAAAGTAAAGGTGAATCAAATTCTCAAAGAGAAATAGGACATGGACAAATAGGAAGAGGAGGCAGAAATCAGACCAATCAAGAATCTCCAAATAATGAAGATGGTAAAGAAAGTTCTAGCCAAAGAGGTTGAGGTGATGGCCAAAGACGTGGTCGAGGCCATAGACGTGGCAAAAATTATAAAAGATCTAAAATACAATACTATGTTTACAAAAGGTATGAACATTACTCCTATGAATGTTATTATAATCCTAAGAATCAATGTGATAAGACAAATTTAATTGAGGAAGAAAAGAACGAAAATCAAGTTTTACTAATAAGTTATGATAATTTGAAAGAAGATCAATCTATGACATGGTATCTAGATACAAGAGCCTCAAATCACATGTGTGGCATCAAAGAATTATTTTTAGAAATGGATACAAGTTATTCCGGGAACATTACATTTGGTGATTTTTCTCAAAGACTAGCAAGATGCATAAGTAAAATTCTCCTTAAACTTAATAATGGCAAAGAATTATGTATTTCAAATATTTATTATGCTCCTGATAAGAAAAATAATATTTTAAGCTTGGGGCAATTACTAGAAAAAGGTTATGATATTGAAATAAAAGATATGACTCTCTTAATTCGTGACAAGAATAAAATATTGATATCAAATGTGAAAATGATAAAGAATAGAATGTTTCTTCTATATTTATGTATTTTTGATTAGTCAAATTATTTTAAAATTGATATTAAGAATATTTTTATACTATAACATCTTAGATATGCTCACTTAAATTTTAAGGCTTTGAAACTTTTAGAGAAATATAATATGGTGACAGGAATGTCAAGAATTGATCGTCCATTAAAATTATGTGAAGTATGTGTCATGGGTAAGCAAGAAAGAAAGCCTTTCAAAGTTAGAAGAATAAAAAGAGCATGACATCGACTTGATCTGGTGCACTCAGATGTTTGTGGCCCTATCAATCCAGTATCACTTGGAGGAAGCAGGTATTTTCTTACCTTCACTGATGATCATAGTGGCAAAACTTGGATTTACATGTTAAAAGAAAAAACAGAAGTTTTAAACAAATTCAAAGAATTTAAGGATTTAGTTAAAAGATAGATAGGGGCGACGAATATATTATTGAATCTTAGATTTTGATGATAAACCTAATCGTTAATATTATGATCTAATCTGCATTTTGAGTGACGTAGGACTAACTTCGATTAAGGAGTGGCAAATTGATTGAAGCAAGAGGAATCAGATATTGGACTAGAGTTGAATATGTTAGAATATTGGACGTCGGGCCGGAGGATCGGTCGACGTATTGGCAGAAGGTTTTATGTCATGAATTTGGGCATCGAGCCGAAGGATCGAACATTACGCCAAGGATATCGGAAGTTGTGGGAGTTAACATGCCGATTGGGTAGTACGTCGAAGGAGAGGACGATGTGCCGAAGGATCGGATGAAGTGTTAGAAGAACCAATGACATGTCGGACAACATATGATTTGTGCTTTGTAATAATTTGTCTAGATCGAGTTAGTTTAGGTCGTAATTGAGTTGGTTTAGAATGTAATCAAACTTACTCAATTATGGGCCAATTGGGCCCAAAGTGAGGTTGTTTTGGGCCAAGATAAAGGCTCATTCAATGACCCAATAGTTGGGTCAAGCGATGGCATCACTGGTCCAGGTGGTGGCACTATTAGAGGCTCAGTCTCCAAGACACAATCTCCAAGATTGTGTTAGGCGATAATATCGTCAAATTTGACGGTGGTACCACATATTATCAAGTAGTGGTACTGCCAATCTAGGTAGTGGTACCGTCTAGATAGAGTCTCTCAGTTTGTGTCAGGCAGTGGTACCACCCAGTGTTAGTGCTACAAGCGGTGGTACCGCCCAACACAGGTGGTGGTACCACCAATACCTTGAAAATTGGGGATGAGACACTTTTAGGCACCAAGTTTGAATCCATTTGGGGCCTATAAATACTTGTCTCATCCCTGCTAAAAGATGTTAGGATCAAGAGCGGCACTAAGAGGGGGATGAATTAGTGCAGCAAAAAAATCATTGATTATGAAAAAGTGTAAAAAGAAGGTTAAGGAAGTTTGCAGTAATATAAATTGTATAAATAGAAAAGCGAACCAGAATTTAGAGTGGTTCGGTCATTGTGGCCTACATCCACTTTTCCTCCTCCGTCGAGGTCACCGATGTCTACTAATGGTCTTCCTTCAATAGGCAAAAACCAACCACCTTTTACAACTCTTTCTCCTTTTACCGAGTTTAGGAGATAACTCTTACAAGCCTCACTTCTCTTTCTTGAATGGTTACAAAGCTAAGAGAGGGAGGAGGAGGACTCTTCTCACTTTTACAACACTTTTAACACCCCAAACACTTAGAATTTTTCACACTTTCGATTGCACTTTGTTATCTTTTCATACAGAAAAGGGTGGGGTATTTATAGGCCCTAATGACTTCTGAATTAGAGCCAAAAAGTGTCACTTCCACAGATTTCGAGGTCCTGGCGGTACTACCGCCTACAGATTGATACTAGGTGGTACCATCGCTCAGTCTAGGTAGTACCACCGCTTGACAAAGCTCGGAGACCGAGCTCTAGCGGTACCATCGCCTGACAGCATTAATTGTCAGCGGTACCACCGCTTGATAAGGGCAGTACCACCGCCCAGAATACTTGGAAGACCGAGTCCCAAGCGGTGCCACCGTCAGCCTTAATGGTGCCACCATCAGCCTTAGCAGTGCCATCGCTGGTCGTGGTTTCAAGTGTTGAATGAGCTATTCAATCTAGCCCAATTTAGTCATATTAAGGGCCTAGTTGGCCCCTAACTAAGTTAGTGGGATCACCTCTCAATTCTAACTCAATTAATGTTCTAACTATGATTAAGGTAATCAATTAGTCTGGTAAATCGATTTTTCTCTCGACGATCCTTTGACGAACTTCTCGGCGAGTCTTCCAGCATGCTTCCGGCGAACTCCCGATAAACTCTTGGCGATCTTCCGACGAACTCTCGACGATCTTCAGATGAGCTCTCGGCGAGCTCCCAATACATCGTTCGAATCTTTGACTCCAGCCTATCATCTACTTTACGCCTTACCGCTATCGTAGTTAATCCTGCACACTTATCTCAACACATAGATTAGGTCAAATAATTTACCAATTGATTTCATCATCAAAATCCGAGATTCAACAATCTCCCCCTTTTTGGTGATGACAACCAATTGGTGAAGGAGTTAGCCTTAACTCCTCCTATCTATATGCCATACAAACTTGAATTCACAACCTTGAATTCAAGCTTTGATCGAAATTAGAATTCTGCATCACCATAATTTCAAGTCATCAAGATATTAAATGTACAATCACTTCATGCATGATAAAATATTTCGGCATAGCCTTTCATCACTACTTGCATGAAATATCATCATTATTGCATTGTAGTATTCAAAAGTTCACAATATTAAGAATTCGATATTGCATCATTTGTATAGTAAAGAGATCAAAACATCATAGAAATTTTCAACATTGAAGTAAGCATAGAATTTCAACATCAAAGTAAGCAACATTTTAAGATTACAACATCAAAGTAAACAATATTTTAAGATTACAACATCAAAGTAAACAATATTTTAAGATTACAACATCAAAGTAAACAATATTTTAAGATTACAACATCAAAGTAAACAATATTTTAAGATTACAACATCAAAGTAAACAATATTTTAAGATTACAACATCAAAGTAAACAATATTTTAAGATTACAACATCAAAGTAAACAATATTTTAAGATTACAACATCAAAGTAAACAATATTTTAAGATTACAACATCAAAGTAAACAACATAAGAGAGAGAGAGAGAGATTTCATCCACTTCTCCCCCTTTGTCATTAGCAAAAAGACATACACAACTTATTCAGGTGGTGGCAAGTCAAAATGTCTAAACAAGGTATTAAGCTGTTGATGAATCTGCTGCAACTCAGTTAAAATTTGATCTTGACGTTATTTAAATCGATCTTGACATTATTCAAATCGATCCATTCGAATCCCTATGTCGTTGATAGATGAAGGGGGTGCTTGCTTTACTGGAGGTGTTGCCTCAAAGGGACCAGTAGGAGGAGATTGATTACCCCTAAATATTGGTGTTTCAGGTTCTGGTGGGAGGGGATCAGTCCTTCTAAGTAATATAGTCCATATCCCATTTCTGAATATACACCTTAATCTTCGAAGTAGGTTTTTATTTATGATATTAAATCTATCTAGCTTTATAACTTCTTTGTCAGGTGGGATAACTATGTCATAAGCATGAATTAGTCTTGTGATTAGGCTACCATATGGAAACATCATATTCTTTTTCGATAGTTCAATCATATTTTGTTGTATTAGGTAGGCAAAATAATTTTCATGTCCTTTCATAATCCAATACATTATTTCTACTTCCATTTGGTTAACTTCATCATGATGATATTACTTTGAAATTATAATACTTATCAAGATGTGATGAAGTAGCTTGGTATTGAAAGGTAATAAATGTTCATAGCTTTTTGGAAGAATAGACAAGTTAGGATTACTGAAGATGGTTCCTAAGGCTTCAGAATAAGTGGTCCCAACTAATTCTTCATCTCATTGGCCTCTAAAATAACAACCTCTTTCTTTTTTTGTAATTCCTATTAGATTACAAATTATGCCATCCATAATGGGTATATGATGTCCTAAGAGAAACGTGGAGACTCTATTATTTTCATCAATATGCAAATTATTATAAAACTATCAAACAAGTCTATGATAGATAGATTCACATATTTGAAGGATTGGTAGGATATCTAGGTTAGCAAACCATTAAATATGTTCTAAATCACTTAATTCCTCTAAATCAACATATTTACCCTTATGAACATTTCTGGATTCTATGATCGAAAATTTAAGGGCATGTTGATGATAATCGAAAAGTAGGGAGTCATAGTTTTCATCTAATCTTCTCTTCCCTTTGTCTTTTGAGGATCTTTTAGAAGTCATGGAGACTACAATTATGAAGCCAAATAAGAGGCAAAAATAAGTAATGCAAAGGGGAAGCAATTTGGTTTAGGGATTACCTTAGTAGTTTTTCCTTCTTGTGATAACCAAGATGGTGTTTGAGATTTATCCTTGATTTAGTATAAAATGAGGATTCTTTTGAGTTGCTAGATGGAGAGCAAGAGGATCAAGAGGTTTGGGGCTCTTTGGAAAAGTGTAGAATGGGTTGGGGTCGATTCTACCGTCGGCCCTAGCATATTCTTTATATAGAGCAGGTTGCGGGTGGTGGCATCGCCAGTTGGGCAGTGCCACCGCCTACAACTCGTGACCAGTTGGCCAGTGCTACTGCCAGCTGGGCGGTGCCACTACCTACAAGCAGTGAACACTGCTTGCATGGAGGTGTAGTGCTGACATTGTATGATTCCTTCTTGCAAGATTATGAGGTGCACATACTCATTTATATAAACATCATAAAATCTATTCTTGTAAGAGGAGAAAATTCACACCATAAGTTCATGATTCATATAAAATTCATACGCAAAATATCCGAGAAATTTAGCATACCTAATTCTCTTCTTATAAAATCAAATTGTTTCTCGATCAAAGGTTTTATGAAAATATCAGCCAATTGATATTTCGTGTCAATAAATTCTAAGATTACATCATGATTATTAACATGATCTCATATAAAATGATGTTTAATGTCAATATGTTTAGTTCTAGAGTGCTGAATAGGATTTTTCGTTAAACATATTACACTTGTGTTATCACACTTTATAGATATATGCTTCAGGTGAATTCCATAATCCTCTAAAGTGTTTTTTATCTATATAACTTGTGCACAATACGCACCTGCTGCAATATACTCAGCTTCGGTTGTGGATAATGCAACCGAGTTTTGTTTCTTGGAAGACCAAGAGACAAGTGTGTGTCCTAAAAATTAATATATTTTAGATGTGCTTTTTCTATCTATTTGGTTGCCAGCAAAATCAACATCGACATAACTAAGTAATTCAAAATTTTTAGATTTTGGATATCATAATCCTAGTATAGGAGTTCCTTTTAGGTATATAAAAATCCTTTTAACAGATTTTAAATGAGATTGCTTATGGTTAGATTGAAACCGAGCACAAAGTCCTACGCTAAACATGATGTTTGGTCTAGTTGTGATGAGGTATAGTAAACTACCTATCATACCCCTATAAGCCTTTTGATCAAAGCTTTATCCACCTTCGTTAATGTCTAACTTAGTGGAGATACTCATAGGAGTATTGATAGCCTTTGAACTATCCATATTAAATCATTTTAGCAAGTCTAATACATATTTTGTTTGACTAATAAAAATGACATCATTAAATTGTTTGATTTGCAAGCCTAAAAAGAAAATTAATTCCCCCATTAAACTCATTTCAAACTCTTGGTTTATACTTTTGGCAAATGATTCGCATAAAGATTCATTCGTGGAACCAAAAATAATATCATCAACATAAATTTGAACAATAAAAAAATTATTTTTAAATTTTTTAATAAATAATGTGGTATCGACCTTGCCTTTAGAGAAATTATTTTGGATAAGAAATGAGCTAAGTTTCTCATACCAAGCCCTTGGGGCTTGTTTCAATCCATAGAGATCTTTAGTTAATTTAAACACATGATTAGGAAAATCATCATTCTCAAATCCGGGAGGTTGTTCAACATAAACTTCTTTAAAAATAAAGTCATTAAGAAAAGCACTTTTAATATTCATTTGAAATAACTTAAAATTATTACTATTAGCATATGCAAGGAGCATCCTTATGGCTTCTAATCGTGCCACAGGAGCGAAGGTTTCTTCATAATTAATACCTTCTTCTTAGTTAAAACCCTTGGCCACTAATCTAGTCTTGTTTCTAACCATAATACCAATTTCATCTTGCTTGTTTCTGAAGACTCATTTAGTACCAATAACTAAATGGTCATTTGGTCTTGGAACAAACTTTCATACCTCATTTCTCTCAAATTAGTTCAACTTTTCTTGCATTGTGATAACCCATGAATCATCTTTCAAGGCCTCGTCAATGCATTTAGGTTCAATTTGGGAGAGAAAGGTGGCGTTGGCACAAAAATTCTTAAGAGAAGAACGAGTTTGAATCTCTTTTGATGTATCTCCTATGATTAGCCCCTTAGGATGAGCATCTACATGCTTTCATTTCTTGGGTAAGGATTTTTTGGAAGAAGATGCATCTAAATTGCTAGATGGAGAAAGGGTTTCATTTAAATTCAAAGCATCAAAATTAATATTATCATCAAAATCATTTTTTTTAAGATTGAAAACTTCATTAAATGCAACATGAATAGACTCTTCTATAACCAAAGTTCTTTTGTTAAAGATACAAAATTCTTTAGAAATAGAAGAATAGCCAAGAAAAATGTCTTCGTCGGATTTTGCATCAAACTTTCCTAAGGTATCTTTTTCATTTAATATAAAACATTTACAATTGAAAACTTTAAAATATAATACGTTAGGTTTTTTTGTTGTTCCACAACTCATAAGGAGTTTTGGAAAGTAATGGTCTTACAAGAACCCTATTCATGACATAGCTTGTCGTATTTACAACTTTAATCCAAAAATATTTGGGTAGGCTATGTTCGTTTAACATGGTTCTTCTAATTTTTTGTAAGTTTCTATTTTTTCTTTCTACTACTCAATTTTGTTGAGGATTTTTTGGAGTAGAGAAATTGTGGTTGTATCCATTAGATTCACAAAAATCTTAGAAATCATAGTTTTGAAATTCACCACCATGATCACTTCGAATTGATGAAATCATAAAACCCTTTTCATTTTGAACAAGTTTACAAAACTTAGAAAAATACCTAAAGCAATCACTTCTGTGTGCCAAGAAGTAAGTCCAAATGTATCTACTATAATCATCCACGATGACAAAGGCGTATTTGCTGCCTCCTAAGCTTGATGTGGCAATTGGTCCGAATAAGTCCATATGGATCAATTGCAATGGTCTAGAGGTGCTTATTTGGTTTTTTGGTTTGAAACTGTCTTTTATTTATTTTCCTAGTTGACATGCATCACACACATTGTCTTTAACGAACTTAATGTGAGGAATTCCTCTTACAAGTTCTTTAGATGAGATTTGAGAGGTTAGTTTCATGCTAGCATGACCTAATCTCCTATGCCATAGCCAAGCATCATCATTCAAAATCGAAAAATAAATTTCATTATAAAGATCATCAATGTCGATAGTGTATACATTGTTTTGTTTTAGGGCAATCATAGATGTGTTTTTGTGTGGTTTTTCAATAATGCAAGCATTGGATTCAAATCTAATGATGAGACTATATCTCTTAAATGGATATTTGTAAGCAACATGTCTAAATTTGCAACAAAAGTTGTATTTGTTTCGGGGTGAAACATGTAAGGTAGGGCCTTTAACAAAGGTGATTGGATTTTGGTGAGAGCTACTCACAAATCCAATTCCGCCTTTTCTATGAACTTAGACCCTTATTAGCAAGGATCATGTTCAAGGACTTGCTACCAACCTCAAACTTTTCTAAGGTTTCTTTAAGTAGCAAGTTTTCCTTTCTAAGTGTTTCTAATTCATTGCATTTTATGCAAGGAGCTAAACTATTATCATGCTCAAGTTTTAGTCTATCAAAATCACTAACAAGAGAAGCATGCTCCTTTTTTCATAGTTTATTTTTTTTACTCACTAATTTGTATTCATCGAATAAATTATGAAAAGTACTTAGTAATTCATCAAAAGATAAATTTGCATCCAATGAATTGCTTACCTTATCTCCAATAGCCATTAGCGCATAGTGAGCAACTTGCTCGATGTTGGTTTGCTCCTCTCTTTTGGATGCACTTAAGTCATCCCACGTTGTTTTAAGAGCCTTCTTCTTCTTTGGTTGTTTCTTCTTTGCTTGGGGGCATTCGCTTTTGAAATGTCCCGGCTTCTTGCATTCGTAGCATATGACTTGTTTTTTCTTGGGTTCGAATTTATTTTTAGTATCATTTCTAAATTTATTCTTTTTTATGAATTTTTTGAACTTTCTTATCAAGAGTGCTAAGTCATCATTATAGTCCTCATCACTTGAATTTTCTTTCAAGTGATCTTCTTGAGTTCTTAGTATTATATCCTTCCTGTTCTTTGGAAGGTTGTTCTCAAACTCTTCATGAGCATTACAAGTCATCTCATAAGTCATTAGTGACCTGATTAGTTCTTCGAGAGGAAAGTTATTTAAATCTTTGGCCTCTTGAATGGTCGTTACTTTAGAGTCCCAACTCTTTGGAAGGGATCTTAAGATTTTATTAACAAGTTCAAAATCTGAGAAACTTTTACTAAGTCCTTTTAGACCATTGACAACATCTGTAAATCGGGTGTATATGTCTCCAATGGTCTCACTCGATTTTATCCGAAACAACTTATAAGTATGGACTAAAAGATTAATTTTTGACTCATTTACTTACTAGTGCCCTCGTGAGTAACTTCAAGTGTGTACCAAATATCAAAAGTCATTTTACAAATAGACACTCGATTGAACTCGTTTTTATCTGAGGCACAAAACAAGGAATTCATAGCCTCAGCATTTAAAGCAAAAGTCTTCTTCTACAACTCATTCCAATTGTTCATTAGAAGAGAAGACTTTTGAAAATCATTTTCGACAATGTTACATAGCTCAAATTCCATAGAAATCAGAAAAATCCTCATTCTAGTCTTCCAATATGTGTAATCCGTTCCATTGAACATGGACGAATGTGTAATTGAGTGACCCTCTTGGTTGCTAACAAATGTCATCTCTCTTGTGTTTTAAACCAAATGAGAGTGACCAGGCTCTAATACTAGTTGTTAGGATTAAGAGTAATACTAAAAGGGGGGTGAATTAGTGTAGTAGAAAAAATCATTGATTATGAAAAATATTTATTTTGATTCAGTCCATTTTGGAAAGATATTAAACTTAAAAGCTTTCCTAAAAGTGAAAGAGAAGGTTAAGGAAGTTTACAGTAATGTAAATTGCACAAATAGAAAAGCGAACTCGAATTTAGAGCGGTTTGATCATTGTGGCTTACATCCACTTCCGATTCCTCTTCCATCGAGGCATAGGCTTCCACTAACGGCCTTCCTTCAATAGGCAAAGACCAACCACCTTTTACAGCTCTTTTTCTTTTTACTGGGTTTAGGAGATAACTCTTATAAGCCTCACTCCTCTTTCTTGAATGGTTATAAACCTAAGAGAGGGAGGACTCTTCTCATTTTTACAACACCTTTAACACCCCAAACACTTAGAATTTTTCACACTTTCGATTGCACTTTGTTACCCTTTCATGCATAAAAGGGTGGGGTATTTATAGGCCATAATAGCTTTTGAATTTGAGCCAAAAAGTATCACTTCCCCAAATTTCGGGGTACTAGCGGTACTACCGCCATTATTGGGCGGTACTACAACCTGCAAACTAACACGGGATGGTACCACCACTCAGTCTGGGTGGTACGATCACTTGATAGAGCTCGAAGACCGAGCTCTGGTGGTACCACCGCTTGACTGCATTAACTATCAACAATACCACCGCCTGATAGGGGTGGTACCACCGCCCAGAACACCTAGGAGACCAATTCCCAAGCGGTACCAATGACGATCGTAGTTTCAAGTGCTGAATGGGCTATTCAATCTGGCCCAATTCAATCCTGTTAAGGGCCTAGTTGGCCCCTAACTGAGTTAGTGGGATCACCTCTCAATCCTAACTCAATTAATGTTCTAACTATGATTAAGGCAAGTAATTAGTCTGGTAGATCGATTTTTCTCTCGACGATCCTCCAACGAACTTCTCGATGAGTCTTTTGGTGTGCTTCTGGCAAACTCCCGACGAACTCTTAGCGATCTTCTGACGAACTCTCAGCGATCTTTCGATGAACTCTCGGCAATCTTCAGATGAGCTCTCGACGAGCTCTCGGTATATCGTCCGAATCTTCGACTCTGGTCCATCATCTGCTTTACGCCTTATCACTATCGTAGTTAATCCTGCACACTTATCTCAACACATGGATTATGTCAAATAATTTACCAATTAATTTCATCATCAAACTCCGAGATTCAACAAGAGACACAAGGACTGAGAACAAAAACAAGGAAAAATTATGTTGTAATCTTATGAGAGTTCTCCTCCTCTAGTCTAAGTGTAATTTCTGTTTAGAGAGGAGTGAGTGGGGGTGTAAAGGTTCTCTCCTGAGCTTATTAAAAGAATAATAGAGTTGTAAAGGTAGTTGGTCTTCGCCCATTGAAGGAAGACCATTAATGGATGCCGATGGCCTCGGCGGAAGAGGAATCAGGAGTGGATGTAGGTCACAACGATCGAACCACTATAAAACTCGATTTGCATTTACTTTAAGCTCCCTACTTTCATTACAAACTACTTTATTTAGTTATTTACTATGCTTTCGTACACTTTCAAGTTAACATCTTTCTTATACGATTTTTCATCGAACAAAAGTTTTTCAAAATCGACGTTTTTAATGAAAGCACTAATTCACCCCCCCCCCCCCCCCCCCCCCTATGGCCCACCCAAACCCAAAA
>LVTN01001365.1:2421-47548 GCA_001649415.1 Musa itinerans
GTAAATTATAATCTTATTAATTTAATCAAAATATCTATTTTTTTATTCATAAAAAAATTGCACTAAAAATATTAAAATCCAATTTAAACAGATCGAGAGAGACTAAAATGTTTGAGATCCGTACACATAATGCCTTGGTCACGGACAGGATGTACTCGCGACGAACAACGCCGAGTCGAATCCAATGCAACACAAAGCTTCACTGCCTTCCCCCTCTCTCTCTCTCTCTCTCTCTCTCTCTCTCTGTCTCCCCCTCGTGTTCTTACTTTAATGTCCGATCACTGGCAACGCGTTGAGCAATTAATGTTTTCTCCATTTCCCCTCCCCGTCTGCTCTGTTTTCGCTGTGTCTTTTTGCTTGTAGCGTTTCTTTTTCTTGCCCTTTCGCGTACACACACACACAAGCTCTTATTCCTGAAGGATTCTAGAGCGGAAACCCCGAAAAGGAGAAAAAGAGAGAGAAAAATCTACCTTTTTTATCGGGTTTTCTCTTTGTCTTGAGCATCTTTGGGTACTTGCAGCTGTTTCGAGGAATGAGAAAGGGAAGGCGAGTGATTGATTTGGATAGGCCTTGAAAGCTCTGGTCTTGGGAGGAAAGAAGGGTTTTTGATCGGCGTAGGGAGAGATGGATACCGGGCGCCGCCTTGTAGCCGGTTCGCGTAACCGCAACGAGTTCGTGGTCATCAATGCTGATGATTTTGAGCGGGTGAGTGCGATAAAGATGTCGTCTTTCTATCCGGGTGTCCGTTCCTTTCTCGATTCCTGGGTGATCGTTGATGGTGCTACCCATCCCGAGTTCTGAAACGTGCGCTGGTTCTTGCGTTCGGTGGAAGTAATGGAAAAATAAAAAATAAAAAGCGATTTTGCGTTGAGCTTTTCATCAAAAGTCTCATCTTTTTGTTGGATGTCTAAAGTTTTGAGGGTTTTCATTTGATTAGTCTCGCTATGTTCAGGCATTCTTCGGCTCCCTCTTTTTTCTTGATATCGCACTTCACACGGATGGATAAAAGCTCTTGTTCTCTGGGTTTTTTTTAGACGCATTTCGTTTTCGGATGCTCTTGACTTCTTTTCAGCTATTTTCCTCTTCGGTACTAGTGATAACGAGTGCAGTTATGAAGTATTTTCTTTTGCGCACTCATGGTTCTTGTCATCTTTCCTTAGTCCAGGAACAAGATCTCCTGATGCTTATAATCTATAATTTTAACTTCACATACGCTATTTCCGATTTTGTTGGCTGTCGGATTTAACATTTTGATGTTGCGATTTTTCATCTTCGCTTGTACAATATGGTTTTCTCCAATCATATTTCATGGTACTATTGGGTTTCTGCAGCCCAAATTCGCCCAAGTTTCCAGTAGGCAGATCTGCCAGATTTGTGGAGACGATATCGAAGTATTGGTCGAAGAGGAATTCTTTGTTGCCTGCAATGAATGCGCTTTCCCTGTATGTAGGACTTGCTACGAGTATGAGAGGAGGGAGGGGACTCAGGCCTGCCCACAGTGCAAGACCCGGTACAAGCGCCACAAAGGTTCGCCATCCTTGGACTTGTTGGTGTGTGCTTGGTATCGGTACCTTGTCCTAACAATGAAGTTTTGCAGGTAGTCCTAGGGTGGAGGGTGATGAGGAAGAAGATGGTGATGATGATCTGGAGAAAGAATTTAATTTTGGCAATTTTGACTCGAAGGAGACGCCGAACGATCCTGTGACAAATCTTGAACGACCGTGTGGTGTAGGACAGAGCTCTCTCAGTGGGCTAGCCACTTCTAACCCCATTGTGCAAAGTAATGGCACCAAAATCCTACTTCTGACTGATGGTGAAGAGGTAGAGTGATTGATTACATGCAGGAAGAGAAATCTTTTAAATTGCTTTATGTCGGCTCATGATCATGAATTTATTAGGTTGATGGAATTTCTCCTGATCACCATGCTCTCATAGTTCCTCCATATCTGGGATTTGGAGGACAGATTATTCCCAGTAATGCTACACAAACATCTGCCTCTGGTAAGTGGATTGTTCTAGCTTTGTAACTCTTTGTCTTGTTGCTAGCACTATAGTCAGTAGTGTTCTTGGCCTTGTCTCCTCTTTACCGAGTCTAGGGAGTAATGCTTGATGTACTTTTTCAGCACAACATAGAGCTATCAATCCCAACAAAGACATATCAGTATATGGCTATGGAACTGTTGCTTGGAAGGATAGAATTGATGAGTGGAAGAGAAAGCAATTAAACAAGTGTCAGCACCTTCAGCATGAAGGGTGGGATGGTAATGGCTTCGATGGATACGGGCAAGAAAATGATGAATTACCTATGTATGTTAACATCTTTCCTCTCTCTCTCTCTCTCTCCTCTCTTTCTCTTTTACACTGTAAATTTTGTAATTTATGTTTGTTACTCTATTCTTGAACTAGTATATCCGCATATCACTTTTGTTTTTTCCATTATTTCTTTAGTTTTGATGTTATAACTTTAGTTTATCTTTTGGTTTTGATTGAGAATCGTTCATTGTCCTCAGCCAACTAAGGTCAAGATTGCAAATGGAAGCTTTTGACTTCATACTGTATTCGATACTTTTAACTAATGCACCACTTTTATAGTTATAGGTTATTGTTTTATGTGCAACCCTGCATAAGAGATTCTTTGAACTGCAAGTCTTAAATTTTGGTGGCTTTTGAATTTACTTAGCTTGAGCTATTTTTCAGTATTGAAGCATCCTTTCAGTAAATATTTGTTCAAAGGTTCAGATTGACTAGCTTTCCTGACAATATATAGATTAAAGATATGAAGCTTGCACGATTTTGTGTCATTCATTAATTATAATCTATGCCTCAAAAATGAGTCAGCACCATGTTATCGACATTAAATGTTGCTCCTGTACTGGTAAGCCTGCTTGGTCATATAGTCCATGCAGAAAAAAAAGTCAAAAAAAGAGATATATTAGAAGGAAAAATTGCATCTAGATTTTATTTTTTTATATAAAAAAATTGGTTTCTGCTTTTTCCTTATAGTACAAGTGTATGCTTTGATAAAGTAACAATCACTTACACTGGTTAAGTGAATGTGCAGTTTATGTTATCATTGCTTGGTGGAGGGCCTCCACTTACGATTGCACATTCATTTAACCAATATAAGTGATTTGTCTAGTGCACTCACAAAAGAGAATAGTGCACTAGACAGCCTTCTTTGTTATGTTCAGTTTTTTAGTTCACATGGTAAAACTAACATTTATCCATCTTTAAGCTATTTCATTTACGATCATCAAGAAATTACCTTTCAAATGATTGAATGTTGCCTTTTCTTTTCATTAATTGTACTCTCTTCCATTTTCTAGCAGTTATGCATCTGTTTAAACTGTCACTCTTCATTTCCAAACTTCTGATGTAGGTCTGATGAGAGCAGGCAACCATTGTCGAGAAAGCTACCCATTGCTTCCAGTAAGATAAACCCGTACAGGATAGTAATTTTGTTGAGGCTCATCATTCTTGGTTTCTTCTTCCATTATAGACTTCTGAACCCAGTTCTGGATGCCTATGGATTGTGGCTGACATCTGTTATATGTGAAATCTGGTTTGCCATTTCATGGATTTTGGATCAATTTCCGAAATGGTATCCTATAGAACGAGAGACCTACTTGGATCGTCTATCATTGAGGTAATCAAACTTTCTAAGAATGTTGTATAACTTAATTAGTTTTTGTTACCTGACTGATGAATAATTTGTTCCCAGGTATGAGAAAGAAGGGAAACCATCTGAGTTAGCAGATGTTGATATCTTTGTTAGCACTGTTGATCCCATGAAAGAACCTCCACTTATCACTGCAAATACAGTTTTATCTATACTTGCCGTGGATTACCCTGTTGCTAAAGTTTCATGTTATGTATCTGATGATGGTGCTGCAATGCTTACATTTGAAGCACTTTCAGAAACCTCTGAATTTGCCAAAAAGTGGGTTCCATTTTGCAAAAAGTTCAACATTGAACCTCGTGCTCCTGAATGGTACTTCGCTCAGAAAATTGACTATTTGAAGGACAAATTTCATCCAGATTTTGTGAGGGAACGACGTGCTATAAAGGTTTACTCATCTTTGAAATCCTTTTTTGTTATTTTGGTAATTCCATATTTAAAATTTGATTTCTACCTGTCCTGATTTAGCCAACTTTATGCCTCATAAAGTTCCCACTGTCATTTTTTGTTTACATGGTTTTATCGTGATATGGTAGTCATTGTCAATAATGAGTTTAGTCCTTAGGACCCTGAAACACCTAATGCAATTTAATCCGGTATTTTGTATCTTGCAGAGAGAATATGAGGAGTTTAAGGTTCGTATTAATGCATTAGTTTCCATGGCACAAAAGGTTCCTGAAGAAGGCTGGACAATGCAGGATGGAACTCCATGGCCTGGAAACAATGTCCGAGACCATCCAGGAATGATTCAGGTGTCCGCCATACTATTAACAATTCCTAGTAACTGTAACTGCTTCTTCTTTATACTATTCAAATCGACTTCATTTTATTTTCATGGGGTTCCATGAAATGATGCATAAAGATCTGATATATTCTAAGACCAAATTTTGTTGCTGATTAATACTTTGCACCTAGAATCTTACATGAAGCTGAACATCTATCTCTGCATGTTTCTCAAATTTTAAACGCAACTTAGCTGTTTATTTTTGAGTGAACTAGACTCGGTCCTTTAGTTCAGCCATCCTTTAGGCTGTATGCAAAATGTAAAATTATGTTTGCATTTGTTACATAGACAATGACAAGGTGCTAAAAGCATAGGAAACTTGTTTATTTCTAATTTTATTTCCTTTTATTTTTCATTTGATGCAGTTTCTAAATATAAATTTGCAACCACATTAGAAATTGCTAATCTTGTATGCTCTTTAGGTCTTTTTGGGTCATGATGGCGTGCTCGATGAGGAAGGAAACAATTTACCACGTCTAGTATATGTTTCTCGAGAGAAAAGACCAGGATACAATCACCACAAAAAAGCTGGTGCCATGAATGCTCTGGTAATTTTCCTTCACGAAAATCTATGATTTTGTTCTGTGTGTTCAATGGATGATAGAGTTTGTCACCTATTCCATTTGATGTCGATAACTAGATTTTATGTCAATAACTAGTTGACTTGATTCCAGGTGCGTGTTTCAGCGGTTATCTCCAATGCTCCTTACATCTTGAATGTGGATTGTGATCACTATATTAACAATAGCAAAGCCCTTAGAGAAGCTATGTGTTTCTTGATGGATCCTATCTCAGGAAAGAAAGTTTGTTATGTTCAATTCCCACAGAGATTTGATGGAATTGATCGGCATGATCGATATTCAAATCGCAATGTTGTTTTCTTTGATGTATGTGAAATGGTGGTGCTTTTCTTTGGTGTCGACTATATTATTATTTTTAGCATTCATATAGGTTTCATATGACCAAGTGACTTTGTCATTTTCAAACAGATCAATATGAAAGGTCTTGATGGGATCCAGGGACCAATTTATGTTGGTACTGGATGCGTTTTCAGAAGGCAAGCACTCTATGGATTTGATGCTCCCGTTGAAGAGAAACCTCCAGGAAAAACCTGCAATTGTTGGCCAAAGTGGTGCTTCTTTTGTGGTGGATCTAAAAGAAAAAATAGGAAAAGCAATCATAAGCAGGAGGAGGAGAAGAAGAAGAAGAGGGCGAAGCACAGAGAGGCATCCACTCAAGTGCATGCGCTCGATATATTTGAAGAACACAGAGGTGAGTATAATATTTGGTTCATCAGGATGTTCTTAACATCGAGCTTATTAATGCTGTGCTACTTGCAGGACAAGAAAGTGAAAACTCTTTCTTGGTGCCTCGGGAAAAGCTTGAGAAGAAGTTTGGCCAATCACCTGTTTTTGTGGCATCCACACTACAAGAGAATGGCGGGACTGCTAGAGGTGTTGGTTTTGCTTCATGCCTTAGTGAGGCCATGCATGTCATTAGCTGTGGTTATGAAGATAAAACCGACTGGGGAAAAGAGGTAATGCTAAGTTCTCATGAGTGCCAAAGCCTATCATATCTTGAGTGCTCACTCCTATCTGATAATTATTATGCCCTATTCAGTCTTCATTAGTATTCATGCTTGTCAGGTTGGCTGGATATATGGATCGGTCACAGAGGATATTCTGACAGGCTTTAAGATGCATTGTCACGGTTGGCGGTCTGTTTACTGCATACCTAAAAGACCAGCATTTAAAGGATCAGCTCCTATCAACCTTTCTGATCGTCTTCATCAAGTCTTAAGATGGGCTCTTGGATCTGTTGAAATTTTTCTTAGCAAGCATTGCCCTATATGGTATGGCTATAGAGGTGGTTTGAAGTGGTTGGAAAGATTTTCCTACATAAACTCGGTTGTCTATCCGTGGACGTCTATTCCTTTGGTTGCTTATTGTACCTTGCCAGCTATTTGTCTCCTCACAGGGAAGTTTATTGTGCCTGAGGTACTCTCTGAATTCCACTTTTCTGGAACAGATTTTATTTTTTATTGGACAAAAACTGAACAAATTTGGTTCATTCATCTATAGATTTCTTGACATTTTGTGCTATTGTAGATAAAACCTATTCACGTACCACCTAAGGGACAACGAAGAAGCAACTTTTTCATACAAGCATTTAAACCATAAAAGAGCCACCGTACAAGGACAATACATAGTTATGGGTTGTGTATCATTAAGACAAAGACTGATACTCAGCTTATTAGTATACTGATAATTGTCTACACTTTCAATACAGCAACAAGATGAATAATTTGATGAAAGTTTCTACAGCTGTATGCTATCTTGGAGATGAGGAATAAATTTATTTTGTTTGAGAATATCATCACGACAAGCGAGAAGTGTATCTTTTTTGGTTAATGAATAGAAGCTTTAACTGATGAAAAAAAAAAGAAAAAAGAAGCTCGCTTGCTTTCTAATATTCATGAAATTTCAGTTTCGATGGTGACTAACTTTTCTTAACATGGCATGCTGCTTTAGCTATGAATTACATGCGACTGTCAATTTTTCTTCTTGCATTATCGGCTTCAGCATTTTTATTTTGGTTGGATTTTTTGTATGTTATCCTGAGTTGCACATTTTTGCCGTCCCAGAAAATAACTGAAACTCATTTGTATTTGACAGATTAGCAGCTACGCAAGCATAGTCTTCATGGCTCTCTTTGTATCCATAGCTGCAACCAGCATCCTTGAGATGCAATGGGGAGGTGTGAGCATCGATGACTGGTGGAGGAACGAGCAGTTCTGGGTGATTGGTGGTGTTTCATCACACCTCTTTGCACTCTTTCAGGGTCTCCTCAAGGTTCTAGCTGGCGTCCAGACAAACTTCACTGTCACATCCAAAGGAGCGGATGATGGCGAGTTTTCGGAGCTTTATCTCTTCAAATGGACCTCATTGCTGATTCCTCCAATGACACTGCTTATTCTCAACATCATTGGCGTTGTAGCTGGAATCTCTAACGCCATTTCCAATGGTTATGAATCATGGGGCCCGTTGTTTGGGAAGCTCTTCTTTGCCATTTGGGTCATAATGCATCTGTACCCATTCCTCAAGGGAATCATGGGGAAGCAGGATCGAGTGCCGACGATCATCATCGTCTGGTCCATACTTCTCTCATCTATTTGTTCGCTTTTGTGGGTTCGAGTGAACCCATTCATAGGTAAATACGACGGTCCTGTACTAGAAGTCTGTGGCTTAGATTGTAACTGATATTTGCGTGCATTTTTTCGGATGTCTTTGTGCTTGGGATTTGGATGTCAATTTCCATGGTGAGTGATTGATGAGGAAGAATGAGTTGAGAGAACAAAAAAAAAAGAAAGAAAAAGGAAAGAAAATAACAGAAGACGGTTGGTTTGTGTAGATAGAGTCACATTGTTTTCTCTAATTTCTACTTTTTTTCGTTCTTTTTCAATACTTCATGGTTGTTCAACCGATTGATCTGACAGCATGTAATCCTCAACAAAATGTTGTCTAGTTTTTTGGTGTTCAATTGATTTCTATGGATTAACTACTGTTCATCGAAATGTTTGAGTTCTGTTGTTGCCTTGCTCAAACAAACTTGTGTTTTGTATAGTGAGGCTTTCTTCTCTTTAATCTTCTCCTCTGTGTAAGTTTGTCAAGTGTTTCAAAAGCACGGATTGTGGACCAAAATGTACATAGCAAATATTGTTATATATATATATATATATATATATATATACTATATATATATANTATATATATATATATATATATATATACATATACTATGTATACATACATATATATATATACACACACATGTATATACACATATATATATGTATGTATATATACATATCAAAAGGGCTCTTTTTATACCAGAGAAAAATTAAAAAAAGGGGTTTTCTTGGTTTAAGAGTCATAACGAGATCAATTAAATCACAAAACACAGGTCATGCATCAAATGGTGGAGAATCGTTGATTGCATAGATCTTGGCCGTTGGGTTGGTTAGTTCATTACACTATGAACCGATCGGATCCGCTAGCTATGCGGTTCAAATCCTTAATCGGGACGGATCGAATCCGACCCGTTCCCGGTCCTTCATCTTTGCCCCTCCATCTCGTTGACACCGTCAACGCGCCGTGACGACTCGACCCTTCTTGTTGACGGGTAGGTAAATAGCGCAGCGAAATCTATCCCTCCATCCCGAGATCGAAGCCCTCGTCCCTCCCTTCTCACCTCTCCTGTGATCCGGCGGTTGCGCCGCGGCGGTCGGCGAAGATGTCGCATAGCGACACGATCCCCCTTCACCCCTCCTCCCAGTCCGACATCGACGAGATCGAGAACCTCATCAATGCTAACGTCCACTCCGCCACCGTACTCCCCGCTCGACCCCCCAGTCCGCCTCGCGTCTCAATTCCCATCTCCCATTCGGCCCCCCCTTTGCCGCCCTACCAGAAGGTGTCTCCCTCCGCCTCCCCGCCCCCCGTCGTGCCTGCTGTACCCGCTGCCGCTGCGGCGCCGGCTGGGAGCTCTCGGATCGTCATCTCCTCGGACGCGTTCGGGTCGCCGCCCGACACGCTTACGGAGCCTGTGTGGGACACGGTGAAGCGGGATCTGGCGCGGATCGTGAGCAATCTGAAGCTGGTGGTGTTCCCGAATCCATTTAGAGAGGACCCCGGGAGGGCGCTGAGGGATTGGGATCTCTGGGGTCCCTTCTTCTTTATCGTGTTCCTTGGGCTTACTCTTTCCTGGTCTGCATCGGCCAAGAAGGTATGATCGGATCTAGGTTTCCTACCTTTATCTGATTCAAGTTTAATCAATCATGCTTTCGTTTAGATCTCGTTGATGGTACCAACAATTTTTTGATGGTTACTCCATCTTTGATGTCAGAATTATGGTTGTTGAAAGAAAAAGATGGCATAGTTTTGAAATAAATTCTTCTCGAATTAGATCGTAAGCATTGGATTCAGTGTTGATGTTCTTGACTCTAATTGTTTTCCTTCAGAATTTTTTTTTTTGAGGGTGGAATGGATTTGTGGAAGTTGTTCTTTGACATGTTTAATGTGTACCTGTGCTGTATATATAAAAATTAAGGTACGCTGAGGGAGATGCCAAAAGATATAGTTGATGTTGCCAAAATACTTAACCTTACATTTAACTTATTCTTGTGAGATATTATGATCAAGCTTCTACATGCATCAAGGTTCTTAGTGCCATCTAGTTTTTTTTTTTTTTTTTAAACTATGGTTTTAGAAAGTTCTTAAGCACTATTTATAATGCAAGAAAATCAAAGGTGACAATATTTTTCTGGTTCGAACTGGCCTATCATCATAGACATACATGGAACCAGTTCAGGAAAGCTACAAGTTCCGATTGAAAAGAATAAAATTGGAGCCATTGTCTTGTTTGAGATCAGCATCCAATTCCTAATTTTGTACTATATGTCTATACCTGAATTCTGAATTTTTCAAGGCTAAAGAAACTATAAATGTTTTTCTTTTCTTGAGTTAGTTGTGACATACCACAACCCCTAAGCATTTTTTTATAGCAGATTTTCACATTGCAATTAATCTAACTAAATTTTCATCTATGCGTTATAATATATATGAAGCAATTTTTGGAGACCTATTATACCTCTATACTTCATAGAGTAAAAACAAGATGGTTAAAATGATGAGAGGCATCAAGAGTTTGTGTGATCATCGAATACCTTTGAGATTAAAAGAAAAAAATTATAAGATTATTGTAAGACCAACAATGCTATATGGATACGAGTGTTTGATATTTAAAAAATAACATGTACAAAAAAGTTTATGTTACTGAGATGAGAATGCTAAGTTGATGCATGGAGTTACTAGAAAGGATAGAATAAAAAATATTTTTATTCATTAACAAATAGATACTGCTTCAATAGAGGATAAGATAAGAGAGAATCATTTAAGATGGTATGAACATGTGTCTAGGAGACCTATGGATGCAATAGTTAAAAAAGATGAAATGATTAATAGTAGTGGTACAAGGAGAGGTAGAAGAAGACCTAAAAAGACTTTAATATAAACTATAAATAATGATTTAAATACTTTAAACTTAGTAAAACATATGACTTTTTACGGATCCCAATGACAACAAAAGATCCATATAGTTGACCCCAAATAATTGGGATTTATGAATTTGTTATTATTGTTGTATTACACCTCTATAAAAGACTTCATGGGTGTTTTATGAGTATTTAGTTGGAGATGCTAAAATTTGTTTTCGCGATCAGTGAAGTCACCAGGCGCTTGTGCACCCAAGCGACGCGAGGCGAGGCTTGAGCACTCGCTTAGGCCGATGACTTGACTCTGGTGCTAGTTCAACTCAAGCGAGGCTTGAGCACTCGCTTATTGGGCTAGGCTGGTGATTTGACTCTGGTGTTGGTTCAACTCAGGCCAGGTGAGCCTCAGTCGCTTATCTGGTTCGATTGAACTAGATATTTGTCGCAGAAACCACCACTCACGAGTGCCCTAATGCAGAAGTCCTTTCCCTACTGCATTTCTCATGGCTGCGGAGTTCCATCGGCAGCGGCAACGTCTTCCTCTAGCGATAGCGGCGAGTCTTCCTCCGACGATAGTGATGACATCTTCCTTCAGTGGTGGTGGTGGTGGTGGTGGTGGCTTCTTTCCCTCATAGGTGCAAGGATTTTAATTTCGAATGATACCGCCCATACCGGACGGTACGTATTGGTCCGCCAGTAGACCGGTACACGGAGCGCCCGTTACCGGGCGGTACCGTCGATTGGGGCTATTTCCACCCTATTATCGCCCGAAATCGGTCGGTAACGGTCGATTTTGACCGTCGCCGCCCACTACTGGGCGGTATTAGCCGAGGGAGAAGGAAGAAGAGGGAGAAGAAAATGGAGAACCTGGAGATCTGGCGTCGCTCTCCCTCGATGATCCCGATCTGTCGTCGCCCTCCCTTACCGGATGCCACGGATGAGATGTCGTCTCCTCATCTGAGGCGACAAGGCCTCGGCATCGTCGGCGACTTCTCATCCACGTGCGGAGAAGAAGCCACGACGGGGAGAAGAAACGACGCGACGTCGTCTCGTTTTTTTATTTTTTAACACACACACACACAGACGTCGCCTCGTTTTTTTATTTTTTAACACACACACACACGTCGCCTCGTTTTTTTATTTTTTAACACACACACACACACAGATGTCGCCTCGTTATTTTAACACACACACACACACTGCTCTGTCAGGGACTTAGCTAGTTTTATACACACACACATACCGCTCTGTCACGGACTTAGCTGGTTTTGCGCTCGCACACACACACACACTAAAGCGTACCGCTCTGTTACGGACTTAGTTGGTTTTGCCTAAGTCGTGCGGTACTCTTGTGTGTCCGTCCGCAAAGGTCAACCTCCCCGAAACCTCCTATGATCCCTTAGGACCTACAAAAGAGACAATGAGTTAGAGAAAACGTCTCACTTAGGATTCACAAGCAATCATTTCAGTAAAAACTTCATAGCCAATGCAAATCATAAACAAATTTTACAAGCTTTAAACGGTTGCACAACAAAGGGTCTAAAATGGTCCACTACAGATTGAAATAAAATGGGGTTGCTAAGCCTACTGCCAGCCCTTTACATGCTGTGCAAAGCATGAACAAATCAAAAGACACGGACATACATAAGTATTACGTCAAACACCCCATTTACAATTTTGTCTGTGATAGCTCGGTGCGCTCATATCGTACCGTACCAAGCTGAGATCGGAACTTTGGTACGGTATAAAGTTGCAATCCTTGCCTAGGTGTATCTCTCTTTCTCCTCCCTCCTACCTCTGCCTCGTTCACCGCAGCCCTCCTACGGTGTTTGGGACCATGGCACATAGCGCTTTTAACTACACTGTTCATGATAACATATTGTTAACAATGAGCAATTACAAGGAGAAAAAGTGATCTTGGCATTTACCTAAAGATTCTCTAGTCGGGTGGATCTTTCGTGTTCATTCCTTTTGTTCCTACTTATATTTACATCTTTCAAATAGTTTTCTTCTTGCTTGGATTCACAATGATGTTCCTTTCAAGTCTTTGTCCATCTTATTTATTCCTTTAAGATCAAGTTTTTCTTGATGCCTTCACTAATGTTGAAATAAATAAGACCAACTTGTTTTTTCTTATAATTATATTCTATCACTTCATATATATTTATATATATTCATGACCATATTTTAATATGTTTATTTATTCTCATCCTGATTTTATCATCATGTTTGTGTGAGGATGTCAGATTACACTTGTATTTTGTTTGTACCTCTATGTGAACTATGATATTGGTAGCAGACCATTGACAGCATATCTTTTCCATCTGTAAAAACCACTTTACTGTAGTTTGTGGTTTTAGAAATTTTTTATTTGAAAAGGTCAAATGTATCTAGGTACACTATATCTTACTACTAATCATTGTTTTAAGAAGTGGTCATAGTTGTTTGAAGTTGCAGTCCATATGCTGTACCTGTGCAGTGCCCATGTTCTGTTTTGGGCTCATTGTGGGCTATTAACAGTTATTGTTGCTGCTATATTGTGGGCCCTCAACAAGCACGTTAGGCTTGTGTATGATCACTAAAGTGTGTTAACCTTGTTATTCATTTATTTTTTATTTCAATTCCATATTAATGATTTATACTTTTTGAATCTTAGTAACATTCCCAAATCCCACTTGTTTTTTTTACCATAATCACTTTCTCTCTCCGACGTTGACTGCCCCACTGCCTGAGTCCTTAACATGATCCTTCCCACCCCTTTCCTCTCCCTCAATTTTGATCGTGGATGATAATGTCATGCTTTGATACTCTGGTATTTTTGATTTTTTATGGCTAGTGAACAATCATGTTATATATTGATGATAATGTACATCATCACCATCTATCCAAAACATGAATCATTTTCTGCTTGGATTTCTTGTGTAGTAAAGGGGAATAATGTACCATTGCTTTGAAAAAAGATGATATAAACTGATTACTATTGGAAAAGAGTCATATTTTTCAAAATTAGAGATGTTTGGGGCTTAATTTATACTGCTACATCTTAGAATTCCTTTAGAGTTAGAAGTCCCTTTTGGACTTAATGATTTAGAAAGGGTCAACAAGCACTTTCTAAGTGATTTAAAAAGTACAATCAACTAGTGATTTAAAAAGCGTTAGGCGTCAAAAGACATCAAGGTCCCAAAATGCCCGAGGCGCTATGTCTTATTTGGCCTGGTTGGACGGCAATCAACTTTAACTGGGAAATAGGGTTGGGTTATAATTTTTAAAAACCGACTGGGACCAAGGTGGGGACTTTGTCACTTATCTCCACTCCAAGGGCAGTCTTCACCAGTCTGGTCAATGGAAAAACCACTCATGGCAATTTCCGGTCACTAATTTCCCTATTATTTTTCAACTATAAGTAATGTATGTGCCAATGATATTATATGTACTCCCACAATTTGCATTGGATGGCCCAGGTAAAAATTAATATCATCGGTTTTTGTCAAGGGCCAGGGATGTTATTGTATTTACTAATTCAGATGGGGGGTGGGTGGGGATGAGGCCTTTGAGTGACAGGGAAGTGACAGTTTGAGTAAAAACCATCTCCACCTTGGCTTGATGGCATCCCTAATGCCTTGCGGTTCTTGTATGTTGCAACCTTAATAGTTTTTGTTTGAGCTTCATTAGTGTTTTCTCAAGGGAATAGAATAGTGACCTTATAATAGTGAAAAGAAAGGTGCATTTGGGATTTAGGAACTATTGAATGAAAAGGAGTTTCTTGTCCTAAATTTGCATAGGTGTAGATCTTGGAGGAGCAGAGAGGGAAACAAGGGTTTTTGGCAAAACCTTTTGTTTCTCTCTAAGTTTCAGGTAAGAAGAGTTAAGCTGATTGTGATTGCAGTTGCTGATAAAAGAAGAAAAATGGTATTTAGATTAAATTTCAGAGAAAAATGTGCAACTGATTTGTAGATTTATCTTACAAGATTTCATGAAGTAGTTGATATAATTTTAGAGGGAACTGTGCAGAACAATCCAACATAACTAGAAGTTTCCACTTGTCACCTCTATATTTTCAGCTTTTCCCAAGTTTGAGTGATTGTGACATGTGGGTGTCTTCAAGGATGAACTCTGTGGCTTCTGTGTTTTTTAATTTAATTTTAAAAGGTATATACGATTTTATTTTGTAAATTTCTGAAATATATCTCTTCAGTTGGTTGAGCTGCTTTAGCATGATTATCTTTAAAAGTAGCAACAAATGACTACTGATATGAAACCCTCTCCAACAGTGGATTTGGTCTTTTTTGCTTGCTATTGTGAGTAGCTAGCCACACAGAGAGATTATCCATGCTTTCTACATCTTTTTGTTCCTGTTCAATGTTGTTATACCTTTCTGATGAAACTGATTTTCTGTGGGGAATTGACCTTATGTTTTCTTCCTTCCCTCTATCCACATATACTTACCATAACCAAACTGGACTCAGACCGACCCAAGCCTTGGGCAATTGGATGCTGGTTGGACCGGTGGGTCAAAAGATTGGACTGCAAGTTTAATAATAATAATAATAATATATGTATATATATGTGTGCAATTAAATACTATATTAGTTATGTTTTATTTTATCTAGTATATAATATATTTGAGAAAAGACAAAGTTATATATTTTTCTTCCCTCTTCTCTGTCAACAAATATTGGATGAGGAGAATTTTCTTCATATTCCTCTTTTCTTAGTTCTTTTTTTCATTTTTTTTCTCTCTTTCCTCAGCAACACCTTCGTCATGTCCCACATCAGTTATGCTGAGGGCCGAGGTGATATTGTCATCTACTTCAATTGACCCAACATCCACTGCTTGGATTATTTCCTTTGCTTCTCAAGGCTGGACCAGTACTCAGTGCTGGTATTGGCTGAAGAGGCGCATACCATATGGCAGCCTAAATGGTGTGCTATTCACTATTCAGGTGAGATCACAATAAGGCTGGAAAAGGAAGATGTGAGAAAAAAAGGCCCTAGAATCGATTGTAAACTGTGTTAGTTCTGTTGGAGCCAGCAACCTCATTTGGGATGTGTGATAAAACAGGTTGGGTAATCAAGTTTTGTTAGTCTAACAAAATAAAAGCTAAATTGAATTAGGCAACGGTCTGATTTTTGTTTTTTTGTTTTCTTTTATAACAGCTGATTCTGTCTAGTTCTGTTGATAGATTCGCATCCTCTATTTGTGTTTGATTGTTTCTGTAAAAGTAAGTGAGAAATCAAAAGAGGATAGAAGCTCCCTCTCTTTAGTCCAGTTTTCTCTATGTATTTCCTTGGCTTGGAAATAGTGCATTCTGGATGCAGAGGCTTAATCATTGTCCCATGGATGAGCAATTCTAATAGTTTTACACAATTTAGCTTTTGTGCATTATTAAATGGCTGCCTTTTTTTATATACGACACGCTTATGTCTGTCTTTATTGTTTTTATTGTCACAGTCCGAAGTATTTGCTGTTGCATTTGCAATCCTTGCTGCTGGTGCTATTATCCTGACATTGAATGTTCTACTTCTGGTAAGCAGCTGATGTGGGTGATGTTCTATTTTGCTTTATGGTGGCTTATTTTTCATGGGACATTTTTAATTAGTGTTTTTTCTTTACTGGAATAGGGTGGACATATCATCTTCTTTCAAAGTCTCAGTCTTCTTGGCTATTGCCTTTTCCCCCTGGCAATAGGAGCTCTAATTTGCATGCTAGAAGGTAATGTTATAATCAAGATAGTTGTGGTCTCCATAACATTGGCATGGAGCTGTTGGGCAGCTTATCCCTTCATGAGTGCAGCTGTTAATCCAAGAAGAAAGGCCTTAGCCCTGTATCCTGTATTCCTCATGTACATATCTGTTGCGTTCTTTATTATCGCCATAGATTAAGACATCAATATATATCTGGTGTGTTTTGTTAAGTCTCTATGCCATAAACCCGTTCTTCCCTCCAACCAGCCAGACATACAATTATAGACAGACATTTCCAAGCTATTGCTCCTCTGTGGGCAGTGTTATTAGTTTTATTTGTGGTTATTCAGACTCAGAGTCCTCTTTGATTGAGGTGTAGAATGGTTTATGTTTACTCATGTGGAATACTTGGATATGCCACAAGTTACCTTCAGAATGTAAAGCTATAAAATTTTATTTTGCATACTTAGCAAGAGAAGCTTAAAATTTTTCTTTCTCGTCTTTTTATTTATTACCTGGATAGATTGCTTTCTAGATAATACTGAAAACTTTGAATTATTTGGAACAGAAATGTTTCTGGTTACATTGTTGTCTGTCTGACTTCTTTTTTCTCAGAAGAGTATGTTGTCTTATGTCTATTGTTCCTTAGTAATCTATCACCAATTACTTCACTGTTCATGGGTCATATTATTATCTGCATAAGTTGATAGAGAAGTGGGAGGTGATGATGAAATGAGCCTCAACCACTCCTGGAAAGTGATCTCTTTGCTGGATTGACCACCATGGTTGACTCGGCGAAAGCTAGTCAAACTTATGGATCGGCTGATGGAGGCAAAGAAATCTTGCATCATAATCTGTCAGCCAATAACAATTGCGTTCGTGATGCCATTGTAGAGACAGATTGCAAGGTTGTTTTGCTGTTCAGAGTATGATTATTATTGTGGATTCAACGAGGAAAGCGAGAGACATTTCTTGGTCATGCGCGTGGTGAGGCCGAGGCCAAACCAAGTACCACTGCTGACGTGGCAGCATGCTACTGGAAGTTAAAACAAGTTCTTCAATGAAAAAGGTACAATGATTCCGGATGAAGTCCACCGTGTGACTTCATTCCATCTTCCTCCTTTCCACTCCTCGGTTTCTCTGACTTCATACGCGGTCCTCCTAAGTGAATCCCTCCTCTATTTATGCCCCCCCGGACTGATCACCCCACAGTCGCAGCCTCTGCTCTCTCAGTCCTCTTTCTTCTTCCATACTGACATAGATAGATACATACATACATACATACAGGGAGATGTCTGTGAGAGTGGACGAAGGCATGACAGAGCCTGATATCGAGGCAGCACAGCAGCTGGTGCAGCTCAGCAGCGGGGAGGAAGAAGACAGTGAAGAGTCGACATGCTGCAAGAAGAAAGAGGAGGAGGAAGGGATGAAACAAGCTATGATATTAATGACAGGAAGACGAAGAGACGAGTGCGACCAAGAGGAAGAGAGCAAGGAGGACCGGCCGAGGAAAAGGCAGCGGTTCCAGTCATTAGTGACGATATATAAGCTGACCCAACCCATAACCTATGATCGCCATGGTTTCTAGCAAGAATGCAAGAGAAGTGGAAGAGGTAAACCGGTGGGAGGAGGAGGAGGTCACGTTGTGGCAATAGTTCTCTAATCATCTTGATTGTACGATCTGCATCCCCTCTCTCTCTCTCTCTCAGAGGATCGGAGGGTCCTTGGGACAGTCCTCCTGTTGGTTTTTTCGCATTAATCTTCGTAATCCAAAAAATACATCTTGTGACATGAGTAATATATTATGACACTGTACAATATTAAGGTATTTAACTCCACGAACTGCAAGTTTGGACCGACACGGTATAAGCTAAATAGTGTGAGCAGCAGACGAGACCGGATCAGGCCGTGAACCCGGTTCTGTTTCCAATTAGCCACTCACTGCTTAATGGACCGGCAAATTTAAGTATTTGCCGGGACTTCACCCGAACATTAACCCGGCCGATGTATATGACGTATCGAAAGAAGGACCCCAAGAAGCTAGGGATCATTTCCCTCGTCTTCGTCGTCGTTCTCCCACTCGTTCCTTGGAGGGCTGCGATCTCCCGCGCGCAATCACGGTGAGAAATTCTAGCTTTCCAGTTCTCCTCCTCGTCCCTCGATTTCAGGCAGTTCTATCCCTGATCTCCACCTCTGCTTCTCTCCCAGATCATCCCCAAGAAGAACCGCCGTGAGATTTGCAAGTACCTCTTCCAAGGTAGTTTTGAATGCATAAAGGGGCTTCCCTTATTAGTATTCTTGACGAAAGATCGTTCTCTTTCATTGATTATCTTGGATTTAATTTGTTGCTGTTATCTGTTGGTATAGAGGGGGTGCTTTACGCGAAGAAGGATTACAATCTTGCCAAGCATCACGAGATGGACGTGCCAAACCTGCAGGTCGTCAAGCTGATGCAGATCTTCAAGTCAAGGGAGTACGTGAAGGAGACCTTTGCTTGTCAGTACTACTACTGGTATCTCGCCGATGATGGTATCGAGTACCTGAGAACTTACCTTAATCTTCCCTCCGAAATTGTCCCCCGCGACCCTGAAGAAGTCCACGAGACCGCCGGCCCGCCCGTTTGGCTCTGGCTCTCCCGGTGACCGCCCCAGGTGACTATAACCCCCCCAATCTCTTCCATTTGAGTGTTACGAAGAGTACTTTTGGTTGATGTTTTCTGTTCTTAGCAGGGGACCACCACGATTTGAAGGAGATAGGCCAAGATTTGGGGATAGGGATGGATGTCGGGGTGGTCCTCGTCCTGGAGGTCCTCCGGGTGATCTTGGTGACAAGGGCGGCGCACCTCCGGAGCTTCAGCCATCTTTCAGGGTATGCATCGACTCATATTTCATATCTGTATTCTAAGCTTTTTTCCTATCATAAAAATTTGTTACGAGTATTATGAGGTCAGTCAAGAATGCTTTTTCTGGTCGTGTTTTTGGTAGAGAATGATGAAAGGTTCTTTCTTGCTCTTACGTTGTAGGAGGTGGACTCTGCTGTTTGAAATGTGTGATTTGGCTATAGAGAATTTCTAGTTTATCTCTTCCAGAAGTGTTATCTGCCTTCTCGTTGTATTCTCTGGGGCAGTCTATTCTAGGTGAAAAGACAAGTTTATTCATTGTCAATTATTCGAATGATATCATAGACATGGAGCTAGCCAACCACAATTATTTGACAAGAAAATGATAAGCTTGCAAATATGCAACTTTTCTAGAAGCCATTCTGCAAATTTTTGCACAATCGCTTTGGAGAATGGAAGTGCAGAACATCATAGCAGGCACTAGAAATGCTTTGGATATGTTCAATAATCATACTCATGTTATTAATATCTACTTGCAGCTTCCTCATGCAAAAGGTAGCATCAATTTATGAATTTTATTGTGGACTATTGGAGTGCAAATGAACCTTGGTAGTAGGGAGTCAGATCCAGAATGCATGGATGCTTTATTGCTTAGAAGTGAGTGTAACTTCCAAAGCGAGATTAAATTAGAAGGGGAGACTGGTAATCTGGGGCAGCAAATAAAAAGCTGCCATGCATCAAGTTTTGATGTGGAGGATCCTTATCTGAATGTTGCAAATCACATTATCATTGGTTGAGTTGTTTTGTGCCAAAGCGAAGTTTTTATGAGTTAATGTTCAATTTTAAGTTGATTGCTATGTTGTGGGATTCTAGTCATGGTCTTATTGCTGGTTGTCACATAGTTTTACTTGTTTTCTAGATTCTTGGCTTCCCATTATCTGACCCTAGATTTTTCTTCTATTCAAAAAGTATATGATGCTTCTCATTTTACATGTAATTGCAAACTTGATTAATTCTTCATTTCAACCATGTTGTAATGGCACTTGTCATAACATGATGCTCATCACTTATGTTTTGATTGATTATCTTGAGTGGTTGTATTAAATCACGCATTCAGGACTTTTTTTTTTAGCATTTCTAGAATCCAAAGGAAGAAGCAATATGATGAGTATAGTTTTTTTTTTTTGTACCTTATGATGGTCATCTGAAACATTTCTGGGCCGATAAATTTCAAATCTCTGAAGGTTTTTCTTTGGGAATGATTAATATTATTTTACTTGTCTAATTTATATTGATGAAGAGTCAAGTATCACCTTTGGCAGAAAAAGAGTGATTCATTATTTGATATTCTGGTATCTTGGTTCATTGACTTCTATTATGATCATCGTAATCTGACTTGCTGAAACATGTGACCTAGAAGAACAAGTTATCACATATATGCTTGCTTTTTGATGGAATCCTACTTCATAGAACCCAAATATGACAGGGAGTTGAAATTTATTCTCACAAAAGACACATCTTTCAGCTTTCGATGGCACTATTCTTTAGGAAACAGGATCTTAGCTTTATTATGTAACAGAAAATCCTGTAATTTGTGTTTAAAATCAGTTCATAGATTGTAGTACCCCATGAGTTTGAAATTGAATTATGGTCCTTCACCTAGGTAATGCTAAAATATAAATGAAGCATGCATTTTTAATTTTTTATGGAATTACTGATGGAAAGCAGCCCATTGCACATCAAAACAAGAATCAAAAGACACACACATACTAACTGGTAAGATTATCCACTACTAATTGACAAACAAAATGTGCATTTTAATTATAGGATTTTGTGAACATTGTACATATATCTTTCTTTACCACCTGAATTATTTTCCTGAGGTATTGTATACACACCACCTGATATCGATGCACTTCTTTTGCGGGCAGTGATATGTATTGACCATTAAAATTGTGCAGGGTGCTGGTGGCAGACCCGGATTCGGCCGTGGAGGTGGAGGTGGAGGATTTGGTGCTGGTTCTGCCCGAGCTTCTCTTCAGTGGCTTTGAGGGCTGCACTTCCAAGTGTTCCCCGTCGAGCTTCTTGACACGAAAGGCAATTTTGATGATTGCATCTCTTTGCTTCCAATTTGTTGAATTGATTAGAAATTGTAAGATTCTGCTGGTCAAATGCATAATGCCTTTGGAAATTTTAAGAGGTTGGCGTATGAAGTGGTGCTACATCAGATTTGCTTATATGCTCTGCCAACTCAAACGGTGCTGCTCTAGCACTATACAATTTCTGCTGACAGCAGTGAAAAGTTTTTTGAGTTGCAGAGCTAGGAATCAATCTGAAAACTCATGGTGCCATACATAATATATATTATATTATATTTTGACAATCTAATGATTCTCAACTGACCTTTGGATCCGAGTTCAGAGTCGTTGAATCAGATGAATGATCTCTGTGCTGGTCATCCTGCACCTCGTCAAATGGAATGAATATACATCAGCACTGCCATCTCCCGTATGAACTCCTCTCCTGCGCATCATCTGCGTGTCCTTGAAACTATTTGAAGATTCAGTCTTGATCTCATAGGAAACGATCATAAACAGATGGCTGCACATGAACTGCAACCCAAGGGAGGAATGAAGGCGAGTGCCCAGGTGCACAGAGAAGATAGTGGGAAGAGATGTAGCCCCCATATACTTGATCCCCCTCCTGGAAGCAAGGTAGCACCACTCACCTGTGCCATTGATTCTTGTTTCATATCCACGTATACCTTCTCCACTCACCCTTTTTATTCTAAACTCACGACATCTTGTTTGTTTATAGTAGAATTTATTCTCAGAGTAACAATTCTTGCTTCTTATATCACCCACCGCTGCAGGGAGATAACGAGACAGCCATCGTAGAAGAAGAAATGAGAGCTCTATGGATTGTGCTCCTCCTCCTCCTCCTCCTCGTCTTCTCAGGTACTCCTTATTGGAACATGTCGTCTCTTAATGAAGAGCATTGCGTTTTGATTGACCTGTTGTGGGAATTCTTCTGTTGGCAGGGGCAAAACCGTCCGAGGGAGCGCGAGTCTTCACTATAGTGAACGAGTGCAAGACCACGATATGGCCGGGGATCATACCGGGGGAAAGCTTCAACGGCGGTGGGTTCGCCCTGAAGCAGGGCCAGTCCGTCGTCATCAAGGCCCCGGTCGGGTGGTCCGGCCGGATCTGGGGCCGGACCGGATGCAACTTCGACCGGAACGGGAACGGGTCGTGCCAGACCGGCTCCTGCGGCTCCAACCTCAAATGCACCGGCTCGGGCGAGACGCCCGCCACGCTCGCCGAGTTCACCCTCGCCGCCTTGGACTTTTACGACGTCAGCCTCGTCGATGGCTTCAACCTGCCGGTGGTGGTGACCCCGGTCAATGCGCAGGGCGGCAACTGCAGCTCCGCCGGCTGCGACGGCGACCTGCGACAGACCTGCCCCTCGGAGCTGGCCGTCAAGGTCAAGACGCAGACGGTGGCGTGCCGGAGCGCGTGCGACGTGTTCGATACCGACCAGTACTGCTGCCGCGGCGTGTACGGGAACCCGTCCACGTGCCAGCCGACGTACTATTCCAAGAAGTTCAAGACGGCGTGCCCGACGGCGTACAGCTACGCGTACGACGACCCCAGCAGCATCTTCACCTGCAGCCAGGCCGACTACATCGTCACCTTCTGCTCCAACAGGTGAACGCATTACCTTTGCTTGATTGCCAGCGTTTCTGAGAGCAGGACGACGGACTCAGTCGCATTGTGGCTTCGTTGCAGGAAGAACAGAGTGTGCTCGTACCACGACAACAGGCTGACTTGCAGCGGAACCGAGGGGGGAGCATCTACTTGTAAATGGCTGATAGCGATGTTCCTTGGTTTGTGGGGCTCGCTGTTCGTATTATAGGCAAAAGCGAAGCTGGATGTTTCCTTTCTTGTGGTGCACAGTTTGCAGAGGATGATGAGCCAGTTTGTGTCCTCTGCGATGCTGTGGGCTCATCCGTTTGTGACACATTAAGAGAATGATATGTTCTTCAGAATTCCAATACTATTGCTGGTTTTTTTGATAGAGAACTCCGCTCCACTTCCTTGTTTGGACTTTTTATTACAGGCCGTACATCTGGCGATCCAATGCATCTAACAAAAAAAAAGTTCTGGTAAGAGCTAGTTGCAAATAATGAACTGATAACCTTTTCCTTAATCCCGAAAAAAAATGAAAAAAGCTAATGGCAATAATGGAGCAATCTCCATTCTTAAGCAAGCCAAGGAATCTTAAAAAGAAAACTCTTTGATATTCTCAATGTTTCAAGGATCAACGAGACGAGGAATGAGATTGCTCATTCATCAGGGCCAAAGTCCTCATCGGATGCATTTCCTAAGAATGATCCAAGAGATTTGCGTAAGATGCTGAAAGATCTGTCATCCTGTAACGTAACCAAGACAAGAGCATGGCATTAGCGTAAGTCTGATAGATGCTTCAAGTTAAATCGAGACAAGGATAAGTTTTAGATCCCTGAAAATTTTACATGCTTGCACCAAACAGAACCCTTACTTGTCGAGGCATGCATCGACAAGATGATGTGATTAGATTAATGAGGCTGAGGAAAAAAAGAAAAGAGCTCGTAAAACACGAGTACATCTATCAGTGCTACTGATCTTTGACATGTCCTAGATAGAACCTGGTACTTGCACTCAAATCACTAACCATCCGGATACACGCACAAGACTATGAAAATTCTTGAGACTGGCAGATTGAGATGCATAATTTTAGCAAGAAGTACATTGCGACATACGATGCATAAAAACCAGAAAGCAACCATAGAAAAGTGGAGGATAACAAGCAAACCGGACTGCTGACCGACTGTTATATTCGGCTGACTTACCTGCATCTTCTTTTTCAGAGATTCTTCTGCACTGGCTAGCTTGTCTGTACAGGTCTTCTCGAGTTCAGATAGACTAGTTTTCTCTTTCTTTCCTACGAGACATGGAAGACAATGACTACGTTAAACCTCTTCCTTTGGCAGTCTAGATTTCAAAACGGAAAAGCTGGTGGTGCTCACTGTGTTGTTCATATCGAATGGACAATTTTTCCTTTTCATCTTCGTATTTGGAATATATGTCTGAAAGCAGAACCAAGAAATGATAAGCTATTGACCGTAAAGAGATGCCTGTAGTTTGCAACTTACAGATTGAAAAGAAAATAATTCCTAACATTTGAAAAATTATCTAATATTTGCAAGCAATAGCTTAGAGGATCAAACCGACTCCTTTGACCAAATGAAAACAGCCGCTGTACTTAACCTGTAGGATCATGTTCTATGGATCGTGTCCTACAATGCTAGTTTACGAAATAGAAAGTTGCCCGATACACAGTTCTAGTCCAATAGCCCAGACATGTAACGTAAAAATCAAGAGTCCGGGTGTTGGAAACATGCAAATTACAATCAATATGCATATAATTTGTAGATAAAAAGTTCTGAATAACAATGATAATCTAACCTGCATTTCAGTCCACAATCAATCGTACCAGAATTTGAAGCTTTTAGCTACAAATTCATCTCATGCTGAAGGATATTCTTAGAGGGATAGTCTAACAGTTAGCCTTAGAAAAACAAACTGATGAAGTTCGTATAGGGTTGAAATCAGATTTACAAAGCTGTCATGGTGAACAATTTAGAAAACTTCTACTAATGTAGGTAATCTTATAACCACAAATGATATGAGAAGGTACCCATATTCTGGAAGGCATGTTGGTGGGTGGACAACATAGTTGAGACAATTGTCCTTGTATCTTTATAATTTATTTTGAACTAATATTATTATGCCAGGTTTGCAGAATCACGATATCTTACGAAATCTCCATTTAGAAGAAGAATATGCATCGATACTTCAACTTGCCCCATCCTTTAGCTACTACTGTGTAGAACAAACTAGAGTGCTCTGAGTCACAGACACACTTTTAGATGGTCAAATATCTAATATTGTGGCTAAATCTATATAATAAAGTCTAATATCTGCAGAAGAGTTGGTAATGACCCATTAATCACAAGTCAAATGTTAAGCTGAGGTGCTCATTGCAAATCAAACAGTTTACTACTTGTTTGAACTTACCTTTAAAAGCCTGTATATGTGCTTGTTTCTCCTTGCAAAACTTTTCATAAGCTGCTTGAAACTTGCCGTACTCTGTTTTCAAAGAGCTCTCACACTACGGTTTATTCACGTTAGAAGATCAAAATTATCACAATACTAATGGTCCTAAGAACATTGTTATTAATAAACTTTAACCAACGAATTATAGCTTAATGAACCTCTTTAGAACTCTTTAATAATGCCTTCATCAAACTCTGCCTGTCCATTGAAAGAGGAACTACTTGATTACATGTGCTGTCCATGTTATAAGAAGGTGAAGGAGATACTATCTATCGAGTGTGCAGAACCAAATGAATTAACTACGACTATTTGAACTATGTGATGACAGAAAATAACAATTTAGTGTTTTCGATTTTAACCATGATATATGAGCAAAAGAGACGCTTAGCATTGCGATCATTCCAAAAATGATTATAATATTGTAGAATTGTGTATTAAATAACCATCCTGGCATTTCAAATTCATTAAACTAAATCAACAACACAAGGCAAGAAATGGATTTCTTCTACCTTTCTTTGTCGAACTTTGATTTGGCATCATCTATCATTGATTGGATCTCCAACTCTAGACTGTTAACCAAATAGATCGTCAGCTACATGAGAAAATGATACACATGATTGGTGAGCAAGCTCTGTAATATGGTAGCCGATACACTTTACACCTAAAGGTGAATGATTTTGTAAATAAGCTAATGCTTGTTCATTTATAAATGGAGTCAAAGAGATCAACATGCATTTCAGACAAGAAATCTATTGAGTACACATGTATCAGTCCAAGACAAAATGTTTGCTACTACATATAAAGAACAAAATCATACAAGAATAGATTTATCCTTTAAACTATCGATAAAAATTACTGCATCTTCTCTATAATCCAGAGTGCAGATATTGGAACAAAAACTCATCTGGGTATCTGTACAAATCAAAATAATACGAAGATAGCTCGGATTCAACAAACTCCCCATCTGCAAAACTACATCAGTTCATTTAATTGTTAGGGCACAGTATGGTAGCTCTAGATTCAGAAATCCGCATAATCAATATTCTATCCAAATCTTATTAACTCTGCTGTTAAATCGTAGGTCATAGCATAAAAGGGAAGAAACCTAACAAGAGAAGAGGATTGATCCATAATAGAACAGAGAAGAACAACGGAATATGAAAGGAGAGGCTATTAGGTTTCATTGAGATAAGAATTGACCTCTTTATCGTTTCCTCGGCCTTCTTTTGCCCATCCTTCAGAGCTTTTTCTCTGATCTGATGCAAGGCCGATATGATCCCCTTGATATCACTGAAATCGCCAATCATTTGGATCCGTTCACGCAACAAACCCGGAGAATGAAACCACGGGAAAACAAGATCGAAGGAAGAACATATAGGGGTACAATCAAGACCGTACCTGGATAGATCGAGATCTGGGTCGTCATCAACACTCTCTCGCTTCTTCGCCTTCCTCTCAGGCCTCAGGCACTCCGACTCCTCCCTGCTTCGCTTGGCACTTCCTGCGGCTGCCGACATTGGAAATCCACTCAAATCCAACATGAAAACTTCCGACCTAGGATCGAAAAGAGTAGGGCCACCAAAGAGATGCAGGGGCTTAGGGTTTCGAAACCCTAGTTCGTCGAAACGAAGACGAAGAACGAGCTGGCGTCCTCTTCGCTCGAGGCCTCATCTAATATCCCGCGTGCCGGATGCAATTACTCTTTTACCCCCGACAGGGGAGCGGCTCGGGAGTTTCGATCCGGCTTGTCCTTAGGGGTATTTTTGGTACAACGGAACAAAGTTTGAACTCGCCCGCCATTTCCAGCGATGGTGAGTGGGGATCCCCTCCAAGCGAATCGCAGTGTAAAAGTCTTACAATTCCAACACATGCAACCGATGAAAATTGATTGATATGACTACGAGTCTAATCCTTCTCCAACTTCATCATTATTGATCCATAAAATTGATCGCTCATCAGGATTACAATTGGTTGCTTTCATCAGTAATGATGTGAAGAAATTAGCTGGAAGCAAAGCAGCTTTACTCACAGCAAGGTCTTGTTCTTGCAGCATTGGTAATCAGTAACCATGCAGTTGCAGATGTGTTCTTGCATAATCTGTTGTGGAGTCTGCATCATCTCTTCCTGCTAATATATCTTAAAGATGGATTGACAGTTACTCCTTCCACCCTCCAAAGAAACAGCACAAGATCATATGAAGCCATGTTCTTCCCTTTATCTCGGCTCTGATGATTGGAACACCCATCACTCAGACGTGGTCTCCACCCTCCCATGTGAACGATCAGCTTTTTCCCAGCCCTTGCACCACCACGGAGCCATTTCCTTTTCACCGAAGCCATGGCTGCTGGTCAATCAATGTCTGTGGGGATATCCTCGAAGACAGGAAAGGAACCGGCCATAAGTTGCCTGGAGATGCTAAACGTTGATGTTGCTGCATTAGCAGAGTGGCCTTCCAGACAGCCGAAACAAGCTTCAGGATGTCATAGAATCACCTACGTGAACTCACGAATGGATTTCATCGGAGAGTTTTGAGCTCCAGTTTCGGGTGATAAGCTTACTAGGCAAAGCTGCACAATACTAGAGTGAGAATGTTCTTGCGAACCACCCTGTCGGCAGAGTCATGTGGACCATGGGAGTGACTGTCGTGAGACCCACAGAAGGCGACCCGTCATGGGAGATGACCCAATCCCATTAGGGTTACACGTTTTGTTCTTGTCGTGAATGGTCTTGAAGGTGAAATCTTTGGATGACTTCTTATACCAACCGATCCTGTGTTCCTCGCATTTGCCTCCTCTTCTCCATTACTCTCCTACAAACATGAATGACTTCAGGGAGAACAAGCAGTACTGCTATTTCCACCCCAAGCAGTTGGTCGTGGGGATATGTGCTCAGTGCTTGAGAGAGAGGCTCCTGCTCTTGGAATCCAAACGAGCTCATCTTCCTCCAACCAAGGACGGCATTAGGTCATTCAGAGTCTTGAAGAGGAAATCCATCATCGCCCTTCCTAAAATCTTCGCTCTGGGCTCTTTCGTACATCTCCTCGAGCCCCATCATCGTGAGAACAAAGATCACTCCGAAGATGAAGGCTCCATTGACAGCCTTGAAGGTAAACGTTTAGTCCGAATTCGTCGATTCGCTGGGTAGATCATGTCTTCTTAAGTGAATCAATCATCTATATCTCCATTGACTTGCAGCCTCGGTGTGCTAAATATGAACAGAAGAATGCTTTCTATGAGATTGACTTAAAATACAGCCTTTAGGTTAGTTAATTCATAAGTAAAGGTAGATCAGTATAGCTACTCCTCATTTTCTCATGATCAATGATTCAAACTGATTGAACGTGAGTTGCCAGTCTCCTTTCAGCATTCATGGAGGTCATGCTCGAGTAGTATATGATTACACGTAACTGGTTCCGGTTTTGTCAGACTCATTCATAACGATGAAGTTTGAGGATGATGGACAAGCTTCATGGAATGCTGACAGCAAAAGCAAGAGCATCGAGTCTTCTGCAAACAACATAATGAGCGATGACACCAAGGTGGTAAGAACAGCACTGGTGGAGCACTCAAACCCCGGTGGGGTGCTGAGATGGCGAAAGAGAATTGGGCAGCTTCTCCAGCTTGGACGTTGGAAGCGGTCCGACAAGGCAAGCACATGCCATGTCGGATTTAGAGGGAAGGTGGAAGGAGTCAAGGGAAGGAGAGGTTGGATAAGGAGCCTCACAAGGAGGACCACCAGCAGTGACTAGTGGAGAGTGGCAGCAGGCTATGTATTATGAGCTTTAGCTTTCCTTCACCCAATTTGATGTCAACTTTGCTGCAAAGTATTGGATGAGTAAATCAAACATATGAGACTTGAGTTTTGATTGTATACTGTACAGTATCAAGCTATTAATCATGGCAAAAAGGGTTCTTTTTCAACATGGAAAGATCACTTGATTTTGGTCATCTTCATCTGCAAGCAATAGAATGTCAATGTGCTACTTCATTCGAATGGGTTGGATGTTTTCTGAATCTGTAGGCTCAGCAATGCACTTTGTGGATTCTGAACTAAGATGAAAGGAAGCTGAATTTTCTTAAGCTTGATCCACAATGCATTATATCTATGAAGACTGATGAATTATTGGAGTAAAAAATAAAAGAAAGTTATTATCACAAGATCTACATGTTGATTCCATAATGCATTTATATTCATGTAGCTATTGTTGGTACTGAGAAGATTGATGATTGTGTGGATAGAAGACTGATTAAAAAGCTATTGAAGCCGATTCAAGTTGTACCCACAAAATGAACATGACATGTTTTTGGGTTAATTTTTTTTTTCATATATGTTTTTGTACCCACAAAAACTCCATACGCTTGTAGGAGTTTGACCAAATTCTTTTTCATACATGTTTTAGGTTTTAGTTAATTCATGGTAGCTATGAACAATGAACATGACATGTTATTGGGTTAATTTTTTGTCATTTTAAGATTATGTATATACCAGGATAAAGTCTTCATTTGTAGACCACTAAGAGCAAAGGAAATTGACTAAAAAAAAAGCAAAAGTGGTTCAATTAATATTTTTTTTATATATCTCCACATGGCCTCTTGGGATTTAAGAGTGAACAGTTACTCTTAATATATTTTTAATCTTTTATTTTGTTAAATCATTGTCTCATGTTGATTTAAAATCAATTGAAAATTTACTTTACTTATGTCTTTGAGTAATGTAGTGTTAAACAAAAAGAAGTTATTGTTGAAACCTCCGTAAGATTACATAATGATATACCCAATAAGACTTTTTCGATGCTTAAATTAGCTTAAATTTAAAGAATTTAATCAAATATTAAATTTATATGAACACAAGTATACTGAAATAATTCATATGTCCAAAAGCGAGACCTTTTATAGTGTCATGAAATTATTAGAATAAAAGTTGAGAAGTTGGCCAAATAGAAGATGATATATTGATCATATAAAGATGAGATATCGATTAGGTGGAGGACGATATGCCAATCGCATAGACGTGAGGTATTAATAGCCATCCACGCATCATAATTCACGTTTACAGATATTACAATATATAATATTGATAGAAATCACATTCAAATTTGTTTTCTAAGAGTTCGTCATTTTGGATAGTCAAAAATGAAAAAAAATAAAAATAAATTAAGGTAAGCTGTACTATAGAAAAATAAAGATATCTGGTTAGATCGTTTTAACTTTCTTCCTTTTTTTTTTCTTTCAACTTTTCGTTATTCTATAGTTAAATAATTATTAAGAAGCTAATTATTTTCATAATTAACTCCTCCATTTATTTATGACAGTTGAGAGAAACACCTACCCATAGAGTAGGTGTTTATGATTCTTAAATGAGAGTCATAAAGTATTATCACGCAGGGTAACACCTACCCATAGGAATATCAAATCATGAGTTGTTGCTTTCTGTATGAGGTAAGTGTCATCACATCTACAAGACATCCAAATATGTTCGACATTTAGCTAGATGAGGTGTCAACATATCCATAGAGCTCTAAAACATGTCCACATATCTTGAGAGCTTTCATGTGATGTGACAAAATATATTGTTGGAGTGAGCTGTTAATATAGTCTTCTGTCACATTGGGCCATCGTTTATTGTTACATATATACCAATAAGACTTGGAGAAAACATACAAAGGGAACATGCACGCATGGAGTATGGAGATCGCTTCCAAAAGCACCAGTGCCACTGCAATCATTCGTGCTGGAAGCTGGCTAGATCAATAATATCTTGCCTTGAACAATGGAAGAAATGCTGCAGAACACGACGATGCGACAGCAGTAGAACTTGGATCTTTCTCGTCCTTTTCATGTCGAGCCAGTACGATGGAGACACGCACGAGGTGCATGCTGAGCATGGACACAGCGGATCTTAGTGTCTGTACCCCTTGTTCTTCCATGGACTGCTGTAGGATCATGCAGTCAATCATTGAGCTCAATAATGCAAGCCACCATATCTCTCTCTCTATCTCTTGAGAAATATGCCAAGTGAAGTGAAGCATGAGTAGTAGCCATATATATCTCTTCAAAGAGTCATCATCAGTGGATAGTCGAGAGAGAGAGAGAAAAAAAGAAGAGGATCCATTGTGCTGCCATTTGTTTGCTTTCGGAAGGTCTTCTGGTTGGCTGCAAATATTTAGCTACTTCTCCTCTTCTTTTCCTGTTGTCATGATCACAACTCATGCTGTAGGTCTTCCAAAATTTGATTTAGCTTTTACCATGAAGAGTTGATAGGGTGTCATCATTATCACTGGTTCCCTCTTCCCAGCTGAGGTTTCCTGACCTCAATTCCCACAGTTTCATATTCCTTTTAGTACAAATTGTTTTGGATCACTAAGCTTGTACCAGTGCTTCACAAGCCCCCCTGTCCAGCTACAGACAAGCAAAATAAATGTAAGAACAAAAGGAGGAACAAATGCAGATAAATATAAGCAAAAGCTTGTAAAACTTCAAACTGTACTAGCTCCATGACTCATGTTGCAGATTACCATTTCACTGGCAGTCAATGTTGAAGAAAATGAAATTACAAGAGCTGGATATTGTCAAAAAAATCTAGCACCTCAGAAATCGATATTGAAGTTGATATTTCAGAAATTTATGCAGGGGAGTACACAGCACCGAAAAATACAAAGAAGCCGTTAGCAAGAGCAGGATCTTGGTGGTAAATAATACACAATAAAATTCAACAGAGTAAGAATACTCTAAGAGGTCTGCAAAGCCTAAAGCTCCATGCAGTTATCTAGGAGTAGAAGAATCATGAAAAAGGAACAGGGAAGCAAATGAACAGCCACCACCTCCAAAGATAAATGTCATTCTAAGCATAGATATGGGCAGCTGGGCAGAATTTGGAAAAAGAAATGGATGCAGCAACTAGTGGCAAAAGTAGTTTACAACACATAAAGCAGTACTTTGAGAGTGGAAACTGCATAATTCCTGTTTCAAGCTTGCCACATATTCCACCTTGATATAACTAACCAAGTTAACATAAGAGATGATTTGCCATGTGGACACAGGAAACTTACTCGGAGAAAGCTACTGAGAAGATTTTAATAAGAACTGGCATAGGAAAATGGTCAATATTTACTAGGCCCCCCGCCTAGTTAGTGACACAGCTTGGTGCATATTATTTTAGATCCAGGACAAACACAGTCTACCTTTTGGTGAGAAAAAAGATTAACCTTCTTGGCCAGTGAATAACCATATCATTCCATAGACAAACTTTTTGATCAACTGTGAAAGATTAATCCATGCAGTGATGTTTACACGAGAACCTGCCCGTGGCACCAGCTATGAGAACCATTAGTGAAGAACTTTTCTTCCACATGCTTTCGATTACATCTTACCTCCTCACAATCGGAGTCCCCATCATTGTTCATGTTACCTGGCACAATCATGATTTGAATGAAAGGTAACCTGCCTGTTCAAGCGGATGGGAGTCATGTCAGTGGCATGGTTGCAATGATAGCTGTTATGAAGCTTGCACCATGACAATGTCATTGTCAAAGATGTAATTTTGGTCCAGTCTATTACCATCCTCTGCAATGGTGCACCTCGCTAACATCGACAAAGTCCCAATAAAGCGAATAAAACTTAGGCCATAGGAGTATGAAGTTAGATACCTTTGACGAAGACCAGCTTAGCCAACTGCTTCAACCCTCAGACTCGTCCCAAGGTTGGACTGGATCCAGGAGACAAAAAGGAGAAGTTTAGTTACAGAAGCTGATCTAGTCACTTTGTCATTCCTATAAGAATTGACAGGGAGAAATATCAATTTGACATTACAGATTATTCTATGCTCAAGGAAAAAAACTGGATATATCACTGGTAAGAACAAATGAGTCTTTGCTTTTTCTAATATAGATTGGCATATGTGAAGCAAAACTAGATCGTTATCCTTTTGTTTGTATAAAAGATACTTGCAGATTCAACAATACCAAACATTATCAGAAGGATCCTAGCAGTCCATTTGTAACATAAATTCCAACAGGAATAAGACAACTGAATGGCATGATGATGATCAAGATCTACATTTGCTTTCCTTTTGACCAGAATAATAAGTCACCAAATATCAAGTCACAATAAACTCTATATAAAGCAAAAAGGAGAATATAATGAACTGCCATGTTAACCTATATTAAAAAAGAACAACAATCTAAGCTCATAGTAAGGCATAAATATTTAATGCAAAAAAACTCTCACTCTGCATTACAATGAGATTGATGCATTTACATTATTAAAAAGACATGGACTGACAAAGGGCTCTGGTTAATACAAGTCATCTGGATAGTTCACAGTATAATCAGAAAAGTAGATAATAGATATTTAGAACAAATGTTCTGTAGCAAACATAGGGAGCAACGGGAAATGACATCCGAGACTTCATGTTTTCTTAATCTGCCCGAGATTGACCAGCTCGAGATGAAAGGATGATGCCGACAATAAGACCATAGAGTGCAAGAGCTTCAGCAAAAATGAGAATAAGAATCATCCCAACAAACAGCTTGGGCTGCTGTGCATTGGCCCTGCAACAAATATAAACTCAATTCATTCTTATATGGACTAAATGAACAAAAAACTGTAACATACCAACTCAAAGGCCGAAATTAGTCTACACACCAAATAATCAAATTGATTCATTCAAATAGTCTCTATCAGACTGATATCTGGTCTAGGACATAGGTTTCAATATATGGAAGGAAACAAGATTTTAAGATCTAAGGTCAAAACTTAATGCTGACAAGTAGATCAGCACTAAGCACCTGTGGGATGAAGCACAAAGTGTATTAGGTCCAGAACACAGAACTGGTTTGTTTTGTTGAAATTTGGAACAACAATAGTATCTTAGTTCAAACTAGGGAGAATAACAGATAGGCAGACGCAGATTGCTGAACAATTTTAATCTGCTTTTGCTTGCTCATTCAAACAAAAACGATAGTTGAATCACAAGTAACCTAAGAGCAAGAGGCAAAAATATTGGCAGTCCCTTAAATCACTGGTGCATCACATCCTCCATATGGTGCAAAGTAGAGTTCAATTTCGTTTTATGTGTTACTCCAGATTCTAGGTTTGTTATCTTAAATTAGTAACAATGAGAACAAGATCAGAGTTTTGGAAGGTGCTCCATGGTTTATACAAGCTATTGGGTTTCCGTGCATAGAAATAAGATCTGAAATTAAAAAGAAAAATTTAGAGAAACTTGATTAGGACTAAGAGATATTAACTTCCCTTATTTTTGGACTTCAAAGTTCTTGATATGATCGGGAATGGTATGGTTAATCCTTTATACTTGGATCGTGATAAACACATCTAATCTAGTTGCAGTTAGAAAAGCTCTTCAATCCAGGAGTCCTTATAGTTCCAGTACCACTGACAACAACATTGTGAACCATACGGGGAAAATGAACAACCAACAGAGTGACATGTAACTGACCCTGAAATTAGCAAGTTTGAGATTCGGTGCTGCATCACATCTTGGTTTATGCAAAAGGAGGACCACATCTCATGTTAAGATATCAAGCAACTATTGAAGGACATCAAATGGCTAAACTCAACTGCAATCATCCAGATGACAGAAGCAGGATATACTAACTATCAATCCCCACCTACAACTTAACACATCACACAGATGGAACTGATTACTCATTTTATGTCAGCTCCAGGAAACTGCTTAGTGCCCAGAGCTAAATATATTTAGGCTTCAGCATATACAGGTTCATACCATCCACAATCATTCTCAATTTATTTTCTTTAACCAGAGGACTAGAGACATCCAAAATTTAATGATAACAATTAAGTCCCATATATGCATATCTTTTGCGTGTGCATAAAAGAATAAAGTAGTTTGCAAATGTTAGCAAACAATGAAATAATAACTTGCTACTATATTCCATGCCAATGAAGATGTTACCAGCACACACCATAAAAGCAGTATGATTATCTCCAAGCTCATAACTAATATTAGCATCATATTATTGAAGAAACATAATTACTTATCTTAAATTTATGTCCTTTTATTCATTGTTTATCAACAAGAACAAATTTGAACTAGCATTATGGTGAACATTTTTCAATGCATCATTAAGAACTTGCTCAGGGATCCATCAGACAAAAAAAAAAAAACATTTACCGCTAAAATATGGCTGATTTAATGATATGACATTTTATAACAATCTTATCACTCCATAATGTTATAATATCACATAGATATAGAAGCTAGAAGATGAAGGTTATGTTTTATGTAGAATTGGTCATGTAACTTTCATCAAGGATGGTTTTTCTAAAGAAAATTATATATGTGAAATAGAAGCTCAATAATCAAGATCGATGTAGACATATAAGCTGCTATTTCTCAATATTACCAAAAAGGCCAGCGACAAGCATGTCAATAACCAGAGAAAAATCAAATCAGATCGGAAAAGAGGTACCTGACGCCAGCATCTCCGACGATCCCGATCGCCATCCCGGCAGAAAGCCCAGCGAGACCACAAGCCAGTCCGGACGAGAGGTGAGCGTAGCCATCGAAGAGATAGTACGGCTTGGCCTTAGGGTTTATCCCGGTGCTGATGATCACAGCAATGATCAACCCATAGATCCCGAGCACTCCCGCCATGACAACGGGCACGATCGACTTCATCACGAGCTCCGGCCGCATCACTCCCATTGAAGCCACTCCAACTCCGCTCTTCGCCGTCCCGTACGCTGCCCCCATGCCTGCAAAGAAAAAAAGCGCCTCATCAAAGCCAAATTTCGGATTTGAAGAGGCATGCGATTCGATCAAAGGATAGTATTACAGGAGAAAACAAGAGCCGCCGCGGCTCCGAGGAATCCGAAGAAGGGGGCCGTCTCATCGCCGGTGAAGGTTGACATCGCCAGGTAGATATGTGAAACCCTAGAATTTGGAAGCCCTAATTCCTGAAGAGGGGTGGATGTGGAGGAGGAAGAAGGGCCGACGACTGGGATCGGTGACAATAGATTCGTTGGTGTCAATATAATAACATTATAAGCAACTACATATGTTTAGGTCAGATTTGGGTCTATGCAATAATATCGGTGCAAGCTAATAAAACTACCCGCGGTGACGACATCTCCAAGCAGACAGCGGTTTAGCCTTCTGCAATGGGCAGCTTCCGGTGAGATAAGGGCTTCGTAGACAGACAGCGATAGAGAGCGAGACAGAGAGAGGGGAGCGACCGAGAGGGAGATGGCACCGCCCAGGGGGAGAGCGAACGGCGACACGGCGATATTCTTCGCGGCGACGCTGGTGCTGTGGGGCGTGTCGGTGGCCTTCGAGATGACCTTCAACAGGAGGTCCGAGCTCGCGCCCGTCGTCGCCGGCTTCTTCTTCTTCCAGGCTGCCAACTGGGCCGTCCGCTTCTCCCTCTCCCGTGACCCGCTCTTCGTAAACACGGCCGTCTCCCTCCTCCACTCTACCGTCACCACCACCTCCGGTTCGTAAACCTCCCTCGCTGGCCCCAATTCGTCGCTTCTTGTGAAAAGCGACGTTCAAGTCTCTTCTTTTTAAAGTTTCGTCCTCGTTCTTTGCTCGACCTAGCCCTCAACTACAGAACGCCGTAAGCTAAAGTCATCCTCGGCTTGAAAGTATTCAGTAAAATTGCATTTTGCTGACAGTCATTTCCATTTTTTGGAAGTTTGGGAAGTTGGTGTGAAGTCTTGGCCAAAGGAAGCAAGCTTGCTGGACTATACACTTGTCGTTCACAATTCATGTACAGACATAGAGTTTCTACCTGATTAGATTTATGGCATCCGCCCAGGTAGTACCGACAATGTCCTATTTAGAGCTCTGAACCTTCTTTAAAATCTCCTCCTTGCTTTGTGATTTCCTGTGTCGGGTTTTGGAAGATGTAAGATTCGCCCATATAATTTTACGACTTAGCTTCAGCCAAATGGGAGTAGAATTGGCAGTTGCATCTCATGGTACACCTGCATGATAGGCTCCGGATGAGCTTTAACTAGAAGTTGTTGTAGTTAAAAATGGAAGTGCATTGCAAAGTAGTCTATGTGTTCCTAGATTCTTAATAAGTCACATTCCTTTGAGGTGTAAATCATGTAAGGAACTTTTACAATCAATGTATTGGTAATTTCCAACTGGTTCAAATTGAGTGTAACTTCCATATGTGATCCATAGCACTGGAGTCAGGATGTTATTCTGAGAAAATGAATAAAGTGGAGAAACAGGCTGTAGAGATTCTCTACAACTTGGTAGGTAGAGACAGGTGGCATGTGAATACTGCATCATGCCACTTCTTCCCCCTTGTCGTCCCTTGCCTTTCGTAGCATAGAGGGTGAAAAACATTTATGTGTAGAGATAGTTATTTTAGTGATTTGCAATAGGTTTCAGTGCTTCTTTGGCATGTTATACTGTTATCTCACTTTATTTTTCTTGTACTGCTTTATAGTACTTGAAGCACATTGCTCTTAGTCCTTTAAATTTAGGTTTTTGTTAAAGCTCATTCAGGTCTTTTGGTGAAATGCATCCATCCAAGGCAATCATTATATATGTTCTGTACTGATCAAGGCATGCATCATAATCCAATCTTTCTATTTATTGGACTAATAGAATATATTTCTCAAAACCAGTCCCCCATAAGCATTATATTTCATGTTATATGCATGTATTATTCATACACTCTGCATGTTTGCTCCATTTTGAGGCTATGACTAAGCTTTATCAACTTTGTGGGTTTTGCAGATGATTGAATAAATTTTATATCTGACTGTGGTCTAGAGTGACCATTATCCCCAAGTTTCTGGCCCTATTTCTGGACTTAGAAAAACAAAAATGAACACTTGTGATTGATCTATGAGAATTCCAAACGCAAGAGTCATAGGACCACATCTGTTGAACTTAGGAATACCACAATAGAAGGTTGGTAATTGGTATTTGGTAAGAAGAATAGAGAAACACTCTGTAGTGGTAAAATAATTTAAATTTTTTGTCTTTCAATTTAAGTTGATGAACAATGATAATTATTATAGGATTGAGGATTTGGTTGGTAGCTATGGAGTTTCATGGATTGTGTTACTTTGTGATGTGTAACTTGGTTTAGTTCATAGCATGTGAGGGATGAGATTAATTTGGATGATAGTACTTAATAAATCACTCAGATCATTTGCTAAATAAGGTAAGATATTTTGGCCTATAAATAAATTTCCATTGAATTAAACCAAAAGAAATGGATTGTACATTTAATAATATCTATAAATTTTAATTGTTTTTCAGTTGATTTATGTTTAATGACGTAATGATATTGATGAAACTTGATCCCCCATTTTAGGCATTTCAAAGCATTTTGGATCAGTCCAAGATAACATTGTGTCATGAATTGGGATGTGCAACTTGAGTTGTGGTTCCAAAGGGGTAGAATGATCCTTGTAACCATGGTAGCTATCTTAAACAATTTTTCATTTCAGCGCTTGGACCTAAGTTTATAATAATTTCATCAATTTGGTGGTGTTGGTCATATTATGCAGTTTTTGATTTACCAAGTTAGATATTCACGAATGTCCTAGAAAAAAATGTAAGATAAGGATGGATCCAAAATATTTAACAACAATTGAAGTACATATTGTTTCTTAGGCATATTCTACCATAATCTTCACTAGTTTCAACCATATTCTATCATAGCATGGTTTACTTGTCCAACCAAGGACCGGTAATGGTACATATAACTTCATACCACTCTATGCATTATGTTATATTATTTCTTATTGATGTAGGAGTGTCTGGATCAGTAACTGTCCCATATACCACATTTAGATCCAATAGATCATCAAAACCAAAATCGAACTGATATTTAAATCCATAGTCTTGACAGGATTATAGAACCATAGCTAGTCAACAATTGATAAGACTTTGCAAAGTGAGAGAATCATATTATTAGATTGTGCATACCCTGTTAATATCAGCCAAATATAACTACTAGATAGAACATTTAGGATTATTATAGAACTCTTAGAGTTGCAGAAACTGGTTGATCTCAGCTGACATATTGGCGTACAATTTCCACTGCAAATTATCTGTTTTTGCAAAATAAGAAAAGCTTGCTTTAACCTCGTCCAAAAGCGAAGGACAAGTCATAATATGACTTTGATTCCATGGAAATTATCTCTTGTTCTTGTTTACCTTCATATTATGTTATAGTTAATATCAAATTAGGTAGCTTAGGTTTGAGTCAAATTAGGTTTTATTTCAGGCTGAACATGTTCCATATCTTTTAGGAAATTTTTGAAGGTGAATTTCATCTTTTTTTGCTATTTTATAGGATCAGATTTGTTAAATTTTGGTTCCAAGTTGAGTCATAGTGGGGTTCAATAAGAGTTTTAGTTGGGGGGTAGTTTCCTTGTTGACACATTGAATTGAATTGGTCAGGCCAAGTAGGAAACAAATTGAATTGGTCAAATCTCTTTGCAATCTATTACTAAATCCTTCTAAACTATTGAAGTCTTGAAAGCAAGGATTGTCATACAACTCATACCATTCAGTGGAAGTTAGCTTGTGATCATTCAAGAAAGACACGGCCACATACTGTTTTCGGCTATGTTGTTGGTGTTGACACATGACTAGGCCAATATTTGGTCTGTTGGCTGACTAAGGAGTGCACATCTGCCACAAAACATTAATGTGATATGTAAGAAAGGTATTGGTTAATCCCTTGTGCTGTGAAACAACATGCCTCGCTTTAAAATGACTTAGAATCGTGTCAAACACAACCCTTGCCTTAGGGTTTTGAAGCTGGATCGTGCTTCTGATACAACCCCAATGAGGTGAGTGGATTTCGATATTTATTGTCCTCTTTTGAGCAGGAGTTTTATCTGTCAAGTTTATATGGTTTTATATGTTAGAGTGTGCACATCTAGAGAGGAGCATGTGAATATGATGATTTGATGAGTCCATGCTTTTTATTTGGTGCTCTTTTGCAACTTGGGTGGCCAGGGTTCAAGTCACAAAAACATTTAAGTGCATTTTTTCTTTTATCCTTCTCTTGAATTTTTCTATCCTTTACTTCTTTCCTGATTTCCTGTTTTCTTGTAGTGACAGTTCCTCTGCTACTAATGGTCAGAAACCATGCTGATAAGCCTTCACATACACCACTGTGTTACAGAATTATCATTGTAGTGGTCGATGATAGGGCTGCACAGCCCTTGCCTCAACAAAATAGGAACTCTCAGGATCTGATTTTATTAGGACCATCGAGGTAGCTCGTGTGACAACATCAAAGGCCCAAAAGGAAGTGTTTGTCATTGGCTTAAAACTCAAAAGAAAACCAAAATCTGATGGGGTGTTTCTATGCAGGATAGCTTAGTTAATGTCTCTATCATAACTTTTGCTACTTTCTACTCTGGCTTGGCATCTTGGGAGGCCTTCTCCTCCTTGAATTGGAGAAACCCTGATCAGGACGATCTTTACCAACACATATACTAACTCATGTTTCCATGGTTCCTTATTGACATTTCGGAAACTTCTGTTAAGTTTGCTTGCCAGAAATATCTTTTTCTAGTAATTTACCATCAACCTCACATTTGCTAGACATTACATTTCTAGGATCTTCTGCTCCTTTTTATCATATTTTTATCATTTTAGCATGTTGAGATAAGCCTGGTTAGCTCATGCATAACTAAATCAATTTGTATATGGTGCAGTTGTCTTGATTCTGATCAATCAGTGGATGATTAAGGGACTAGGCAATATGTTTGAACATGAGCAGCTGTTTGGTGGCACATGGCTAGGTGCATATTCGGCATTGTGTTTTTCATGTGGTTACTTTGCATATGACCAATTGGACATGCTCCGGTATCACCTCTATAATGGTTGGATTCCTGGCATCCTCGTTCACCATTTGATTCTGCTGGTTTGCTTTACATTGGCTCTCTATCGGAATGTTACAATCAACTATCTCATACTTTCTCTTATGTGTGAGGTAAAACTTGGACCCTTCTGCCTCTTTAATTTTCACATTTGTGTTTATTGGAATAGACTATTGTGATGCCTAACGTTTTAAACTTTCTGAAAGGTGCCAAGTTTTCGTAGAAATGTGCAGTAATTATGATATTCTTCCTTGATCATCTGTTCAGTTTATTACTTTCTGATTTAAAAACAGCACCAGCCGTAGTTATACTCATGGTTGGCTGTTTTATCGAAACAGCAGCAAAATCACATTTCTGATGAGTTTACATAAAGCAAGCAAACCATATTTCTGATGTGACATCTACTGTTTTCAGTTCCATTCGATCTTTCTACACATGAGAAAAGTGAGGAGGATGGCTGGGTTCCGTGATGCGAAAAGCAGAGTGGTGAAAGTAGAGTGGGTGCTCAATTGGACCACCTTCTTTGTTACAAGACTCGGATGCCACATACTTATCACGTACAAGCTATTCTCCGATGCACCCAAGTTTGGGAGGGGTATCGAGTTGCCATTGGCTCTGTTTGGAATGGCTGGCATGAATCTGCTCAACATTATTCTTGGCCGTGATCTCTACGGAGCATATAAACGAGAGAAAAATCGGCAAAGACAACAGGAATGATGGTTTTGTTCTTGTGATAATTGTTTTAAGCATTGTGTTGGAGTGGAGATATGTGCCTATTGAGTTTATACTCTTTTTGCACCTTGCCGAGGATGATTCATTTGCATCCTTGTTCTCACATATACAAACTCAATCTTTCTTTGTATGTACAGTAATTCTATACATGGAAAAAAATCACTTATAGTGCCAGTGGTGGTGATGTGATGTAGAAATGTTACTCCCAGGAAGAAGGAATGAGGAATGCAACTGTGTTTTTGCTGGTGCTACAGAAATACTCGAGTGATAAAAATAATCAAAATTCATCCAAAAAAGTTTCTTAGTAGTTTATATACTAAAAATTCATATTGAAAGTTTTCATATCTACAAGCTTTTTAAATTTTTTATTCTTTCTAAAAATTAAAATTTCATTCTCTTTGACCATCGATCTTAATTTTTTTATGTATTTATCAAGACCAAATCAGAGTCAATCTACTTGTAATGGCTTCTTTAACTTCTTAATTCATGGCTTGTCCATGCCTTAACGAAGCCTTATTTCTGATCCTACTATATGAAACTGTTTTGTTAATTTTGATGCATATTTTTTCGATAAATCCTCATAATTTGGAAAACGGATGAGCCAAGTTTTAAGCAAAAATCATAAAAAAGGGTGATACGTGACATGATCTATCTAACTAAACAAGAAACACAATCACAAAATCAAGATACGATTAATTAATTATTGCAATTAGTATAACACACAACAACACGAAATATGTAAATTTCCTCTATAATAAATGTTAGAAATTTAGTTTATCGATAACAATGATACAAGAATTAAAATTTCGTATTATACCGATATATCGAGTGGTACTAGAAAAAAATATAAAAAATAATTTTAATATCAAACGATACTATATATATATATAAACCTTCGACGCTATTATTCCACTCTATCCCTGTCCAATATGCATTGATAAAGACAATCCATTTAAGTCATGTGTAAACAGTAGCGAATATGAAGTTAAGCGTACAATATCACTAAAAAAAATATAAAATAGATATCCCTTTATATAAAAATAAAAAAATAAAAAAATTAATATATAAATATATAAAAAAGATAAAGACACGATGTATTGAGCGGTCGCCTCATCAATGTCGCCTACCTTGACTATGGCCTTCAACATCAAGGAGGTGAGAAGAAAAACAACATCGATATGGGAAGGTTCTCCGTCCAACGTTAGTGGATGAAGGAGACTGTTCAGAGATGAAGAAGGTCGGGGTCTTCACCACCTTCCTTGCAACCACCTCTTCCACTACTCTTACCACCACCTCCCTTAATCTCCGCACCTCTAGTATCGATATGGGAAGGTTCTCCGTGCAACGATAATGGATGGAGACTGTTCAGAGATAAAGAAGGTTGGGGTCTTCGTCACCTTCCTTGCAACCACCTCTTCCGCTACTCTCACCACCACCTCCCTTAATCTCCGCACCTCTAGCTCCCCCCCTCCAAAGATACACGACTCTCCTTATTGTTACCTCTTGGATTGGGATCGTTGAGGAAGAGCGGCATTGGATCGGGATCGAGAAAGGGCATAGAAGATAAGTTTCCGCTGAGGTTCAACGTGCTCAAGTTTATCGAGATGCTGGTGATGGCGCATCGGTGACTCTGTAGTACTCTTTATCGACGCTTCTCCCTCTTCTTTGAACGTTATCTTCTTCCTCATATTGCCTCATCGCAATCAGGTTAATATCGTTCGGTAGCGAACGGTTCGTGTGCCGATCAATTGGCGGATCGATACGTATCGCCCATACTAAGCGATACGGAATGGTATTAAAAATCCTATATAAACACAATCATAAAACCAAGCTATAATTAAATGATTATTCCAATCGGTTGTAATATACAACAACATTCAAATATGTGAATTTTCTCTTAAATAAATAGCATAGTGTTGATTACGAGTCTATTTAACGCAAATAGGATAGAAAATTAGCATATTAATTACAATGATATAAACGCAATCATAAAATTAAAGTACAAGTGAATGATTATTACAATTAGTTATAATATACAACAACATTTAAATAAGTGGCTTTTCTCTGTAATAAATAGGATCTCATGTAAACAGGCTAGAAAAAATGATAGATATAAAAAGAGGTTATTGTTATGATCAAGAGTCCGAAGTTGGCACTAAGAGGAGGGAGGGGTGAATTAGTACAGCGGTAAAATCACGTCTTCAAAAAAACTTTTTGTTGCGATAAAACCAGTTTCGTAAAGATAGCTTGAAAGCATATAGAAAAGTATTGAAGACGGTAAGCTATTAAAGAGGTTTGCGGTAAGGATAAATTGCTCAAGGTAAAATGCAAACCGATTTATAGTGGTTCGGTCATCGTGACCTACATCCACTCCTCTGATTCCTCTTCCGTCGAGGCCACCGGCATCTACTAACGATCTTCCTTTAATAGGCGAAGATCAATCTCCTTCTTATACTCCTCTTCTCCTTTTGCCGGGTTTAGGAGACAACCCTTACAAGCACTCACTCATCTCTTACATAATTCTAAACTTAGAATGGATAAGGGAATTTCTAAATAGATTGCAGTAGCGTTTTCTCACTTTTGTATTCCCTGTGCTTGTGTCTTTTAACTAGGGATGAGAGGGATATTTATAGGCTTCAAGTTGATTCAAACTTGAAGCCTAAAAACATCTCATCTCGGGTTTCCCGGGCACGGGCGGTACGATCGCCTAGTGTCAATCTGACACTGACACTGCCCTGGGCGGTACCACTGCCTAGTCTGGCGGTACCACCGCCTAGGGTGCTGTGCTGGGTGGTACCACCACCCAGACTGGTAGTACCATCGCCTAACACAATCTTGAAGACTGTACCACGACGGTGAGACTTCTTGAAGCATTGTTTGAGCCTCTCATTGGGCCCAACACAGTCCTTATATGGGCCTAGCTGGCCCCTAATTAGGTTGGCCTAAATCCAAACTCAATTACGTGCTAACTATGAAATATAAGTCATAATCTGAGCTAAACAAGTCCGTAAGTCTATTCCTCCGGCGAACTTCCGATGATCTCTCGGCAATGTTCCGACAGATTCCCGGCAAGCTCCTGGACTTCACGACGATCTTCTTAGTGAGTTTTGACGAGCTTCTTTGGTAAGCTCCGAGACTTCTCGGCTGGTTTCGACAGAACTTCCGACGAACGTCTGGAGTTCTGACGAACTCTCGAACACCCAACAAAATCGCGTCCTTAACTCCGGGACTTCATTTTGCTTCATGCCTTGCTATCGTAGTTAATCATGCACATGTAAAACACACTTCGATCTAGACAATTAATACTAAGCATTAATCAAGTTGTCTAGCATGTCATTGGTCCCTCGACG
>LVTN01001365.1:47752-80048 GCA_001649415.1 Musa itinerans
GACTATGGCCTTCAACATCAAGGAGGTGAGAAGAAAAACAACATCGATATGGGAAGGTTCTCCGTCCAACGTTAGTGGATGAAGGAGACTGTTCAGAGATGAAGAAGGTCGGGGTCTTCACCACCTTCCTTGCAACCACCTCTTCCACTACTCTTACCACCACCTCCCTTAATCTCCGCACCTCTAGCTCCCCCCCTCCAAAGATACACGACTCTCCTTATTGTTACCTCTTGGATTGGGATCGTTGAGGAAGAGCGGCATTGGATCGGGATCGAGAAAGGGCATAGAAGATAAGTTTCCGCTGAGGTTCAACGTGCTCAAGTTTATCGAGATGCTGGTGATGGCGCATCGGTGATTCTATAGTACTCTTTATCGATGTTTCTCCCTCTTCTTTGAACGTCATCTTCTTCCTCATATTGCCTCATCGCAATCAGGTTAATATCGTTCGGTAGCGAACGGTTCGTGTGCCGATCAATTGGCGGATCGATACGTATCGCCCATACTAAGCGATACGGAATGGTATTAAAAATTCTATATAAACACAATCATAAAACCAAGCTATAATTAAATGATTATTCCAATCGGTTGTAATATACAACAACATTCAAATATGTGAATTTTCTCTTAAATAAATAGCATAGTGTTGATTACGAGTCTATTTAACGCAAATAGGATAGAAAATTAGCATATTAATTACAATGATATAAACGCAATCATAGAATCAAAGTACAAGTGAATGATTATTACAATTAGTTATAATATACAACAACATTCAAATAATTGGCTTTTCTCTGCAATAAATAGGATCTCGGGTATATTTAACGCAAACACGCTAGAAAAAAGGATAGATATAAAAAAAGGTCCCACCGGGATTCGAACCCAGGTCACCAGATTCAAAGTCTGGAGTGCTAACCACTACACCATGGAACCACTTGGTTGATATTAGTATAACTATTCCATAATTATACACTTTGTTTTCCCTTGAAGAGAATAATAAGCCAACACTCGGTGATAATATACAACAACATTCAAATAAGTGGCTTTTCTATGCAATAAATAGGATCTCGAGTATATTTAACGCAAACACGCTAGAAAAAAGGATAGATACAAATAATTGGCTTTTCTCTGCAATAAATAGGATCTCGGGTATATTTAACGCAAACACGCTAGAAAAAAGGATAGATATAAAAAGAGGTCCCACCGGGATTCGAACCCAGGTCACCAGATTCAAAGTCTGGAGTGCTAACCACTACACCATGGAACCACTTGGTTGATGTTGTTATAACTATTCCATAATTATACACTTTTTTTTCTCTTGAAGAGAATAATAAGCCAACACTCGGTGATCAACTAAAGTAGAAGCTGAAAAAGACGCAAATAAGTACATCACTTGCAATGGCGAAGGCCGGTCATTGCGATCTGCCAAATAAAACACACAGTACTATTGCCCGCTCAAGTTATGGCAGACCTTTCATTCTTAGGAAGAATAAATGGAGATACAGCAACAGACAGTGTTTACAAGATTCAAACCACAAGTATCAAAATACTCACAGATGCAAACCATAAAAGTAGTGTATTATTCATTTCAATTAGGTCCTACAATATCAGCACACGGTAGGTTCTCCATTCTGTGGAATCGAAGTATCAGCAAAAGCCACGATGAGAGAATACTCATCCATGTTCCTCGAACAAAGATGAAAATACAACAGAGTAACCAGAGATGATGGCTTTATGGTGATAGCTTGTAGCTAGGAGATGTAGCTTGCATACTCATGGTGTTGCAAAACTTTCCATGCCTATAACTTGGCTGCAATTAGATCATGCAGTTTCTGTCAGATGCAACAAACTTGACATTCTCCGCATGATAGTTCAAGATAACAAGCTATCTTTATTATAAAAAAAAAGTATAAGAACTAAATTGATTTATGACTAATAACCAAAAGATGGACATTTCATCACTTGCAGTTATGACTAGTAACCAAAAGATGGACATTTCATCACTTGCAGTCTAGTTCAGTTTAACAATTACAAAGATTGACCCACTACACCAGAAAGACAGCAAGAAGCAACACAAAATTCCTTGCTTCATGTCTCGTTCTTATCGTTAACTCTTAGGCAAATGATTCTACAAATTATAAAGCTAATCTACCTGACATCATGCATCCAAACATAAATTGCACGATCGGTTCCATGGATTTTCAATTATCTCATGAGTCATGACCGTAATGTACACCAAGTTCTATGTTTCATCCTGACCATAGAAATGGAAGCCACCTCCGATATCCATCATCAATTGGATGGGGCAAACGTATACGTTCTTATGATGTTTCAAAAGTTTAGTTTTACCCTCTACCCTCTCTATATTTGGATTGCACATGTCCCTTGGATGGCAACAAGCTTGCATAACTCAATACATTTTCTGAGGGAATTAACGTTTTGCTAACAAAAAACCTTCACTTGAGTTAGATCCAGTAAACCCATGACCCACCGGCCAATGATAATATGTAGCCGGTGCAGCAAAGTGAGCAAAGTTGAACAACAACAAAAGCAGATCTCAAATTATATCGGACAGAAGGAATAGTAGATCAAGAAAATTTGACTAGCAAACTTATTTCACATCTTGCAAGTGCTTTTGAAATCTATATCTATATGAAGTTCCACGACTAGAACAGAAATTTTCTTATAAAGATATTTTTTCCTTAAAAGAAAATCTATCGATGATATTAGTTTCTAAATCAAACACTAGTCCTATCCTCATTTACATTATTTTCTTCTGTTCCTTAGCTCTCTGAACAAATATGCAAGTTAGGGCAGAGCATTTCAATGCATAACAAATAATCTTCTTCAGATAATCTAAGAAAAAGTATACTGCAAAAATCTTGTGGTTTTTTCGCTCATTCCACACGGCTTCCAAAGCAATTAAAGCTAGACGACAACCAAAACGTGTCCGTAATAACAACAGTATCCAATTTCTGGCAGTCCGGCCAATGCCTGTAACAAAAGGGAGATAAGTCACCCAAGCTACTCAGTGACACCAATGAATGGGATACATAATATGTTAGCCAGGAATGAGGTTCCAACTCCGACTTCTTAACTTGAGAAGATGTTACTCATGGCATAGCAAAACCACATCTGAGTAAACTAATATTTTCGATAACCAGTTTAGCATAATTAAGAACTTTAAACCTAGTGGAAATATTGCTCAAAATTGCATAGTCGGCACGAATGCCTGACGAGTTCTCATCGTGCTTTTGCCTTTGGAATGATCATGTAAGGGTTTTGGTCGACATTAAACAGTATATGTTTACTTCGGATCAAGCCAGTCCATGTAATAAATACATGGGAAAACGCCGACTTTAACAAGTTGATTCAGAAAGAAGCGCGGTTCCCAAAATTGGCCGATCCGAAACCAGATCGGGATCCGCACAACTCAAAATCGAAGGATATTTCAAGCTTTCATGTGAGTCTAAGCATCGGAAAGCAAGATATATATATAAACGAGGTCGATCGATCGAGAATGAGAGCATTACCCTCATCAGTGCCCTCCATCATGGGAACAGCAACGATGGCTGGGCCCGGCGCCGCCATCCGTCGGGGGATCAGCGCCGCCGGAGGGTCGGCGCCCGTCGTCCTCCTCGTCGCTGTCGTCCTCGTCGAATGGCTTCTGCTTGTGGAAGATGCAGCACTTCTTGGAGCTTTTCCGGTTGAGGAACTCGTTGTCGACGGTGCCCTCCTTCCAGGAGACCTTCTTGGGGCGCTTGAGGCGGAGGACGAGGGTCTGGTGGGGGGACGCCTGCGATGGCCGCGATGTGGAGGAAGGGGATGGCTCCTCGAGGGTTATCGTAAGGGTTCCGGTGGATGGGGAGGCCGTCGCAGGTCTCGCCATCGCTCGTCTCGCTCGCCTCCTCGCGGAATATTCTGAGAGGCAATAGTAGGAGGTCGGACGCCTATTTAAAGTAAGCCATCTTCCACCACTAAAAATAACAATAAATAAGCATGAGAGGAACCTTCCAAGGAAAACTCTCTCTCTACGTTCTGGCGCTGACTTCACTTCTTACCTGTACTGTGATTACAAGTATCAATATACTTTTAGTGGGCCCCACATCAGGTGCCAATGACACAACGCGGGTAAGAACTCGGTGCGGTCTGCATCGTGTCTGCCTGACTCTTAAGAAGGGCAAATTCCAAAACAAATAAATAAATAAACTTTCATTATTTTCGCAGAATATTTTTTTTGCTTTATTCGGCAATCATTTCTGGCCGGCCTTATTGTTTTACTTTTTTTTTTTTTGTCTGATCCTTTATTTTTTATCCCAACAATCATCGTTTTTGCCTTGATCGTTTTCGTCTTATCACGAGGTTTCATTATCTCTGCCTTGTATGATTGGCTGTTTGATCATATCCTCCTAAAGGCTACTAAGATTTTTGAGCATATTCTCATTCTCCTTAGTCGCATTGTTGCTCCGATAGAAATTCAAAAAATAAAAAAATATTATATCTATTAGTATAAATTTTACATACGAGGGATTAGATCGATTCAATCAATCCCTGAAGTCAAACCGGCACTATCTTATCAAGCATCATTTAAGGGATGATAAAAAAAGTCCTTTGAAAAAAAAAAAAAAAAGGGGTATCACTTTAGAAAACCTTAAAATGATTTTTGTTCGACGGGTGAATGTGAATATGTATAAGAGAATTTTTTTGCTGTTTTGTTTTGGTGCTCCAAATAATTAGCTGATTTCTTAAAGAAAGAAGAAATCTTGGTAAATTTTGTTTTATTGGCGTCAAAAATGGTTTTCCTCAAATTGTGCATCGAGTAAAGAAAAGGTCATGCATTTATTAATGGATTAATGAAGTAACAAAGAAGACTTTTGGGAAGCATAGCAAAAGATGATCACTGAGATTGATTTTGGAAGGATGGGAAGTGATTTTAGAGTCACTGCACAGATACTGAAATTACAACAGCTGAAAGCAATACTCTACTAAGAAAACATTAGCATGTTTGAAGATGGAGAGAGAGAGAGAGAGAGAGAGAGAGATTTGGACAGCCATTAATCTGCCAAAAGGAGAAGGATTTCTCAATCATCATCAGGTATCAATATATCCTTCCTACTTGTTTAGAACTAGTGGATTGTGCAGACCAGCTCTGAGTAGATACAGCAAGTGCATCTAAACCACCTTCCAGTGTACAACAATTATCACAAACAAAGCTTCATCTAAATTCAGTCCACCAGAGCTTTTTTCTTCTGATCTTTTTTATCAACAATACAAATTTTCTGAGAACCTAATGATGAATAAACTGATTTCTCACCAAAGGAATTAACAGAAGAAAAAAAAACACAATTAAAATTCTGGGAAAAGACTGCTTCTTGAGCTTTCACAGATGTATCATTGCCTTGTACAAGAATTACAATCTCTTCCACAATTCACTTTCACTGACATAGCATCAATAAAGTTTTGAACAGAAATCTAGTTAGCTAAGTTCAGCTTTATTCATTGAAACCCCAGGATTGATTCATGTCATTCAGACATTTCTTGATCTAAAACATATTTGTTCAAGGTTCAACTCATTTTTCAGCACTCATCGATGAGGCTCATCTAAACTGTCAAGATGTGTTCTTTTTACCTTTCATCTTTTCTTCTCTGTAAACTTGGATAACTTTGATCCCTGATCAATTCATTTCAATATAAACTATCTCATCATCATTTATATGACAATATTGTAGCTTTATTGAATTGTGCAGAACATCGATACTGTTCCTGTGCACCAGAGAGAGGATGACAATCTACACTTCTTGAGGAGCAACAAACTCTCTCATGGAACAAAATACATGGGATTAGGCAGTTTAAATAAGCGGTTGCCAATGCAATCTCCTGACAAGTCGCTCCACTGATCCCCGATGTTCCCTCGAATCCGGTAGCCCTCTGACACCAGTTGTTTCCTGATGGCAGACTTGAACACTGCTGCACCCTGTCCTCTGTAAGCTTGGTTTCTGCAGAGGTCTCACCAAGTGAATTGTTACTGAAAGCTAAAACCAAGATGAACACTATTGGGCTGTGTTAAGGAATCATGAATTGGATTGGAAATACATGTTTCCACTTTGATCAGAATTGGAGTTGATGAACTGTTAGCAGTATCAGATGTATGTATGTTAAGGAATAACAATGAATGGGAGTGGAAATATATGTTTCCACTTTGATCAGAATTGGAGTTCAAGAACTGTTAGCAGTATCAGATTAAATGGTCCACTCTGGACCTTCACCCTCACATCTCCATATGTCGAACATATGTTTCTATCCATAATCTGCAGAATATTGGCTCATAACCTCTTGTTTATATAGCTTGCTAAGATTGCAGTAGACTGAAAGCAATGCATGGGTGGATGTTAACAGATCAAATATGAAGAACAAGAGCAAAGACAGTTGACTTTGGTTTCGAAGGATCTCCCTGCTTCTCATAGGTAAGCCATGAATAGTTCCTACCGAGTTCAACTTGTTTATGCAGAAATGTTAATCAGTCATTCACATAGATGATAAATTGCTTATAAAGTAGAGATTTCACTAGTTCTTAGCGTTAGATGATGATAGTCCTTTACCTCAGTATCAACCTCTCGTGTCCCGTGAACCCCTGCGCATGCAGATTCTGAGATGTTGATGAGCTGAACACCACTTCATCTCTTCCAGTGAGAAGAAAGACTTTGAAGCCTTTTTCTATCAGCCTTTTATACAGCTGAAGGACTGCAGGAATCGCCGGACAAACCCCTTTCTGAGCCCAGCTCTTGAATGCCAGAGGATCATATGGGTCTCCTCTGAAGCAGCAGAGCCATATCAGCAGCAGCAAGTTGATAGGAAGCAAAAACAAACAGAAAACCTGTGTTACCTTACCCAAAATGCTTGTCCTTGTAGTACAGAAGATTCGATAGGCATGTGTCGTCGACGTCGAGGATCCAAGCATCCATGCCATCATCAGCTGCAAGGGTTCCATTGAGGTAGATAAAGATCTGGTCGATGGCCGTGTCAAGGTCCCTGTTGTATTGGCCTCCGAGCATGTAGTCCTCGACGTAGCGAGTGCATTGTGCAGGAACGGTGCGCCAGGCCTGGGCGTTGTTAGCTTCCACCGCCACCCTCCAGCTAAGGCAATAGCTCATGTCCGAAGCGGAGCCTGAGCCTGAGGCTGAGCCTGAGCACGGCCTCGCGGCGATGGCTCCCCAGAAGAGGTTGGCGAGCAGAAGCAGCAGTGTTTCCCATAAGGCCGCCATTGATGGGATTGCAGAGACGGAGTCTGCACATCGAGGCAACTCAAGAACGCTGCAATGGTGGTGGAGAAGAAAGGAAGTATTTAAAGCTACAAGACACTGATCCCTTGGTTAGCATGAGGAGGTTTCTTTCGGTTTCACCAGTGTCAACAGTGGGCATTCGACTTGCTTACACCTACTTTCTTTATCGACAAAAAGCATAGAAACAAGAATGGCAAAGCGAATCAATCCCTTTTGAATCCCCAAACCCACTTGCTGCTCCAATATTTCTCCAAGTTGGCTCGTCGATGGACACGGAGCCAACGAATTCCCTCAAGTCAATACTTCACATGGAAATGTCTGCCACATCCATGTTTAAATTGTCTTCAACAGGGCTCGACTTCCATCACGATGTGGACTATCTCATGCCAAAGCCTCGCTTTTCCTCGGCGTGACCCTCATGCACTACACCATGCCGTCACTTTCGGGGTGCTGTGTGCAAGCGTGCGTTCGAGAGACACACACAGAGACAGAGAACCAACCCGAAGCCCAAACGGATGGGATTGGGAAGCTCGAGAGGAAGAAGTCTACACAGAGACAGAGAGAAGAAAGCATGGAACTACGTAAGAGGGAGATGGGAATTATTATTGTATTGGCCCAATTCGTAGTGATGCAGGGTCGGCTGTCAGCTTGATCGGCGAGTGCTCCACCGTTCTCATGACGCCATTCGTTTGGAATCTAATGATGCAGAGAAGGTGTTTGTGTAATTGTTTGGTGCTCCTGTTTGCAGAGCACCTACCCGGTGGGTCTGTGCAGAACACATTTTTTAAGGATTCTGATGGTGCTGAGCAGGACCGTTTGATCTAAATTTCATAATCGATTGGGTTTGTATAAGATTTTATGATGTGGTTGGTCTGATTCTGATTGAGGAATTGGTAATTAATTTGCAGGAGAATTTGGTCAGAGTTGACCTATTAGGACGGACCACTAGGAAGGAATAGGATCCAAGTCATCCAGGCCAAATCTTAACACTGCAAACCAAGGAAGTTGGAATCCAAGTTGGGTTGCATAAAGGGTGAGAGGCAGCACTAGCAGCTAGTAGAGGGATGCCACTTTTTTGGGTGGATCATGAATTATGGGCATCCAAAGCATATATTTCCATGGATGATGATCCATAACAAGGTCAATGCAAGGCACAGGCCACATTGGCTTTTGGACAAATCATCCTTTGGCCATGATCAAGGCTGATAATTTGTCACTTTTGGGTGGTCTGGGAATCAGATGCTTGGTGGTGGCATCATTTTTTTTCTTCTATGTATCACTCTCTGGAGTCTCAAAGAAAACAGATCAAGGAGAACAGAAGCATGATGCTGCCATTATTTTTATTTCCCTTGGCTAAGTACCTCCTCAGATTCATAATAACAAAAAAAATTATATATATGATAGATAACATGATATGGTCCATGATAAGATTCCATGAAGCACACTTGATTATGAGTTCAATGGCCCCAAAACCAGAGTTAAAAACAACCAAATCCTCAGAAGAATGCATCTGTACCTTGGTTTCAAGATTATTGTAGAATCTGAGTCTAGATGATGGAGCAGTGTAACCTTGCAAATGAAGTGAGATAAGATTATTGTAGAATCTGTGAGTCTAGATAATGGAGCAGTGTAACCTTGCAAATGAAGTGAGGACATGATGCAGCAGGAACAAAAGAAATGGTCATTGACTGACACACATACCTGCAGTGCTAGTAGAAGGGATCACTGGAGTGCTTGTACCACAGCCATTGGTCTCAAAGTCATTTCTTCTATGAGCAATGTCAGCTCTCTAAACAAGACTGAAATGTTTTTTCACTGGCTCTGTTTTGACCTCAACCTGGGTGGTGTCTTGAAGTGCTGCACCTCTGAGGGCTCCATCTTCTGTCAAAGAATCTGTGCCACCAATGAGTTGTTGACAGTGGAGCACTTTGTTTCAGTCATTGCCAATTGTAGTGGAGTGATAAATGAAAGCCACAATGAAGTTAAAATTACAGATTGCAACTTGTACTGTTACTCCCAATGGTCCCCTAGGTATCTGTAGAACTTCCACCATGTCTCTGTTCTGCATGAAAAAGAGCCCAAGAAGATGAAATGGCCACACAGTTAATTTCCCATCATGAAATTTAAATCTTCTATGTTGATTTTTAACTTCTGTCCTCATAGTTTTGCATTTAATTTTTTTTCCTTTCTAATATATTCATGGTTTATGCTGGCTATTACAGGATTGAAGTGACTAAACACTCAGATGAATGTTCTATATCAACTATTCATCTTAAGAGAATTATTTCTTCTACAAAATTAATTTCCGACACTAATCAAATCTGTTTGGAGTATATAAAGCTTATGAGAAGATTTACAACAATATGTCATGAAATATCCACCGACTACAACCAAGTTAAACCTACAAGCACAATTCTGCAACCAACTAATTAGATACCAAAATTTGATCATACTCTTCGTTTGGGTGTATGGCAATTGTAGTGTATTACTCTCAAATGATGCATCAAGGCATGTGATTGTCGATCTACCACTTCAACAGGTGTGAGTTGGATACATTTCCTCTGAAATCATACACCTTCCAGAATCATTTTTACGGAAAGATCACAAAAAGAAATACTAATAGAATATGCACAACCAAGAATAAACTGAGCAAATCACCTACCAGCTCTACAATTATGACATGGACATCCCTCTGTAGCCCTCCCTCTCAAGCTGGTTTGCTAGTGAAACGTCACCTGTCTTAAGTCACTCAAGTTCTGTCACTGCATTCTGTGTGATACAGATGGAAGGTATAAGTAGGCTATTTTAACATAGTTCACATACAAAGCTTAAAGAATATTACAAGGTCTCTCTGTCAAAACCCCAAAGTACAAATGTCGGTCCTTTCTTCTTTATTCTTTTCGTTTCTTATTAACAATCCTTGTAATGGCACACTTGACATTGGATTATTCTATGTAGTTATTGATATGCATGTCCTCAATCTCATATGCAATGTTATAATAATATAATCTTCAACCTTTATAGATCGTTTTGGGTTATAAATATGCATCTTAGATGTCCAATGAGATTGGTAACAGAAAAGTGCAAAATTCCAGTTCGTGCATAAAACTGAAAATTAAGGACTAATTCTGGTAATTGCTTCCAACAGAAGGATTCTGATGCTGATCCGATTCCTATGATCATGAACCAAATATGTGGACACAAACCAAATACCACCCAAGTTATTTCTACATCCATCAACTTGGAGCAAGAGTATTTGGCTTAATTTATTCCAAATCATTTTCGTTAAGTGATAAAAGGCCATGTTGTCCACACAAATCTCACGTACAACATCCATGTCAAAGCTTGTTCAGAAATTTACAAAGGAGAAATGTATGCCCTGGCACAAAGATTGAGAGAACTTCAGTTTTAGAGTAATTGATGCTTAAACTACAAAATTGAGCTACATTGTGTTAATTGTAGTGAATGCTAGTGTAACATAGTGTGGTCAGCATAATATGTTAATAATTTGACAGTAAACCAAGTAAAAAGAAAAGACTTCCAAAAAAGAAAGATATATTTTGTTTGTAAAAGAAAAGGTTTCATAGATCAACGTCAACAATTGAGATTAACATGTGCTTGTGGGACAAAGCAAGAAGAGGCTTGATGACAAGATATTAAAATTTCTTAGTAGACTTTATAGAGTTCAACAGCTTTATAATGATCAAAAGATTATAGAAAATATATGCTAATGGCAGTAACATTAGTCTTGGAATTGCATTCATATATGATTTTAGGTGTTAGCTGGTAAAGACCTTTACAGTTATCACAAGGTCCTGAGTTTGAATCTCATCTTCGTCACTTACCCTTTGCAAAAAACTATATATATTAGCTTTGGAAGATTAGCATGACAACAGAGGAAAAGGAGAAAACTCATTAATAATGGGACAACAATTTGGCAGTGCTTAACTATGGACATGTCAAACCAATAATATGATTTGTTGGAAATTTGATCATGCATATTTTATGTTGTACATGACTTTTGATATTTATAACTAGCAGAATCTCAAAATGACAAAGATAAATACTCCCATTGCTTACCGGATTGATTTTGTCATACAGCAGAAGTGTAAGAATACATACTGCAAGTTGCAGAATTTCATTCCATTTCTTTTCACCACCACTGAAGATTTCATTTACATTTCTGTCAACAAACTTTGGGTTCATATTTGAAGCAGCAACTTTGGGAGTCACCAAACTGTAGAACTGCAAATATAATACAGAACAATATCATTAACCATACTACCATAGTGATTAAACAACATAGAAAATGCAAAATTATCACTGGCAGCACAATGAAAACAATATAAACATCATCAAAATATCATTAACCATAGTGATTAAACAACATAGGAAAATGCAAAATTATCACTTGCAGCACAATGAAAACAATATAAACATCATCATCTACAAAGGAATCTTCTTTAGTATAAATATATAGCTAACATAAAGAAGCTAAAGAGATACAGTTAAAATAATGTAGAAAACTAAAGCAACATGAACTTCATATATGATAGCGGCTTACTGGAAGCTGATGATTGTGGAATATCTTACTCCTAGAAATGGGAGTTGTGATGGATAGATCATACTACATCTTTTGAACAAAAATTGTGATATTAACAAAACACCATCTTATTTTCTCTAGTTTATCATTTTGATTTCATTATCTGAACCAGAAAAATCCTAACGGAATCCTGACATAGAGAGAAAGGTGCCCAAGCAACATCTTATGTATTAGAGAAAAAGGAGCACAAACAGAGCCAATAGATTGTTGATACTAACTGGCTGGTTGAACTAAAGAACCACTTAAACCTACCCTGAATTGGCACAATAAACAACCGAACATATGTTCCAGGGTAACTGCCAAACCAGTCAATAGGCAATGGAACTGGCCATTCTCCCAATTCCATTCCTTATCTTTTCAATAGAACAAGCAAAAACACACTACTCGGATCACGATCTTTTAATTGATGTGCTGAAAAAGAGAACTTGTACCAAAAAGAACTAAATTAAATTACTTCTGTAATTTGTCAGAACTCATCAGAAGTTCAGGGTACCATTGTGGATCAATTTTCTATGGAAATGCATGATAAATATGTTGCTTAAGACATAGTATGCATAATCTTGCTAACTTATGCATTCTAAGAAGATATTTCTTTTCAATTTTCATGTGTCTACATTTATACAACTTCTCATCCATCTTTTATAATTTCTACCAGAGTCTTATTGTGTATTAATTCTTTTACTTCAAAATATTTTGTCAAACATTTGTTTCGACTGATTGACCCACAGTTTGTAGCAAGACCTAGCTCAGTCAATATCCACATTAGTTGTAATAACATCGAGAACATTTTTATCTGGCTTGCTAATTTGACTAAGCATTTCCCCGCATAATATTTTTAGTATAACCAAAATAACTGTAAAGATAAACACAAGACATGCCAACCACTAATTTTGAACAAATTAACACGTTCATTTTTTTAGGCAATTATTTCTTTGTAATAACTAGATAAGGGTTACTTATACTTTTAAGCAAGAGAATAAGACAAACTATATCGATCAGCATACTATTTCTGACACAGCTGCAAATTAAGATAAAAATGCTGGAATTTACAGAGCATCTAGTTGTATTGCAATAATAGTAGTCTCTATTAAGTGTGTTCTATAGGAAATTCCATGTGCTGTTTCAAAACGGAAAGAATGATCAAGAACATCGAGGACATGATAGTCAATATTACAACCTAAAGAAAAGGATTTAAAAGTTTGCACACCTCAAGGGGTTCTACCAATGGTAGCCGATGGTTATTTCTTTGAGAATTGAATGCCATAAGCAGAAAGTCAAAGTTGCTTACGCCTGGTATTTCTACAGGGGTCTGGAAACTCATGAAAAGCCCAACATGGGACCTATCTTCTGGCTCCATTTCAAGCAAATTCTGGTCTTTAAAAAGAACACTACTTCCAGTTACCTCATAATCTGGATGGCCAACAAGAACCTGCAATAAGGCAGGCAATTCTCATGAGAATTACAAGGTGACAGAAAAAACACAGATGCCCAATGCCTTCATGTCATGCACTTTTCGTAACTCTAGTATTGTTCCTTTTGTACAGCAGACCTATTAACGTAGTAAGCTTCAATAATAAAACAAACGCTTGATTTTCTTCGAGTTTTGTCCAATGGAAAAGATATCAATCATATCAAGGTGCTTCTTTACGACTATGAACAATTCAAACGTGCGACATCAAAAAGGTGAGAAGAAATGGCCGACGAGTACCTTCGAAAACGTGAGTTTCCCCGATCCATTCTTCCCCATAATCGCGTACACCTAAAAAGGAAAGGCGTTCAGTCGAAAACCCGGAACCCTAACAGGAACAGAAATGGGACCCGACAAAGACAAGGCGACGGGAGACAGACCAACTTCGCCCTCGTGGATGGTGAGATTGACACAACCAACAGGATTCCCTTGCCCGGATTGCTTGACGACGGCCTTCAAATCTTTCACACCAACAAGGATCCTCCAGGGAAGTTCCGGGAGGTGGAGTCGCCGGTGGAGGGGCAGTCGACGGTGAGCGTCGAGTTCGCCCATAAAGGGACGTGGGGACAAGGGAGGCGGGACCGGAGCCGTCTTGGATTGAGGAGAGCAGAGACATGTGTTCGAGAGGGCGTCGGGAGATAGCTCCGAAAAGAGATGGAAGTCGAAGGAGAAGAGGTGGCGGAGGAATGGAGGCGAAGGAGGAATAGGTGAGTAGAGCCACGGCGGAAGGCTGCTTTCAGTTTGGGTATCGGCGTGGTGGTGACGCTTTTCTTTCTTATTTTTCGTATTTTCTTTAATCCGGGTTTTTTAATATTATAAAAAAATATTTTGATGAATTATTTTAGGATAAATTCTATAAAAAAAAACCCTCATTTTTTACTTTTCCTAGTGTTTTATTCTTAAATAACGTTCGTTATATTTTAAAAAAAAAATCCTTATCCTTTACCGTATCAATCATCACCCTCATTGTATCTCCTTGTATTGTATCCCCTCGTCCTTCTACGTCCAAAGAGCCCATCACCCATTGCTGCAAGAGCCAATGACTTATTTACGACTCCCATAATTTGATTTTAAATGTTTAACGTCTCATCTCTTTCGATCTGGCATACTAATCGAGAGTACACAATGGAACATACGATAAAATTAAGCAAAGGAACAAGAGTGGTGAGAACAAGGATAATGGTTGCTCATTCCCTCGTATACTCTCGTGAAGGCTGATGAAGCAAAGGCCAAAAGACAACTTTATCTTTTAAAAATTAAAGGAATAAAATAAAAAAATACACCATGCAAGAAAAAAAATAAAAACTTGACTTTTTTTTAGAAATTTACCCATGATTTTATCTTCGATTAAATAATTAAATCGTTTCGAATGAAATAATCAAATCCACTTAGCTGTATAGGATTTGTCGGATTATATAAGGGAACTAATTAAGTCTCCCTTTTTTTTTTAGCATGAACTATCTAACAATAAAAATATATTAAACCTTACACACAAATACTTCACATCTTATTTTTGGATATCATGTCTAAGATAAGCTTCATGTATAATTTCTACGAAATACCAAATCAAATCTGACCAGCTCTTCTCTAACTGACTGAAAAGAGTATAAATGTAACATGTCAAGTTTATTCAGTCAACTATTCATTGAAAGAAGCAAAATGGATGTGAACTGAACAAAAATTCTAACTTTCAAATTTCAATACAAAACAAAAGATAAATAGTTTTCTATCCACCAGTAGACATTAATGAATCACATGAATGGGATACTCCAATACATGAAAATTAATGAGCTCTCTATACTATTATGCCTTCTTCCCAGTTGATCGTTTTAAAGCATAATCTCTTAGTCTTGCAAGTATCATCCTTTCACTCGTTCGCAGTATCAGAGAATGGTACAGCTTCCTGTCTTTCACTGGACAACAACTTTTCAACATGTTCATGTCCTCATCCAGGGAGCATGTGCCATAGAGGCTTTCCCTCGAATCAGCTAGTGATATTAAGGCAGAACATACATTCTCCGACACCAACAGTTCTTTGATGTCTTCCGGTTTCTTATGACCCTTTACTTTGCGGAATTTATTTCTCGTGATCTTGATTAAGTTCACAATATTTGTAGATTCATCCGGGCCCTCAAATGCATCAACCATGTAGCTCAGCTTCTCATAAGCATCATCTGACAAAAAGATGATATAAAGAAGGACAAGAAGCTCCAGTTGTGGTTCCCCATCATAAGATATTTCAAAGTACTCAGTATGCTGGCTGGTGCATCCTGAATAATTTAGCCTTCTCCACAAAGAAATTCTTGCTCTGGCATAACGATTGGAGAATGTGGATGAGCACCATCTAACTAACAAGGCTAGGTCAATGTTAACAATGTCAAATGGGTTGTCAGCTTCAGTGAACCCATATCTGTGAAGCAGGGCAGCATTGCCCATAGATCCATACGTGTTGAAAACCTGAAAAAGATGGATCTCATATCAGTCTGATTTGGTTGGTAACATACATGAAAATACAATAGAAGCTGAAGCACATCACTCATTAGAGTTGATGAAAAGGACATGCAGAATGGAACTGTGAGGAGGACAAGTGAAATAATGGAGATGGAGACTTTTGAGTGCTGAGAAGGAAATAACTGAGAGAAAAGGTGCCAGAACTAAGAGCTAAATTTAGGTTTGAATGATTCCCCAGCTGGCTTTAGGGAAAACATGTACACAAGATATATCCAATTTGTCCACCTAATGGTGCTTGTCGAGGTTTTGATTGGCTTGAAAGGTTAGTCGGTTAATTAAAAAGAGCAGCATTGACGATGAAGACTTGTAGCTATATAACTCTCAAAGAGGTGTGTGTGTGTGTGTGTTAGAGGTGTCACTTTTTCTCTTTCCAATATTCCTGGGGTTCGGGTGATTAACAAGGGAAAAGAAACTAACATGTTACAAATCTTTGGATTCTATGTTTTCTCACAGTAGGTGTCACTTTTTAGAGTTCCTAGGTTTCTAGTTAGCTAATCATCTTACTTATGGAATAAAACATTCAATGTTTTCTTACAGTAGCTTACATCTTTCAACAAATAGTCGGTCAATTCAATAAACGAACAGCATGCTACAAGATAAGAATGATAGAAGCAATCCATCAGACAGTTGAATGTTGAGATGATTAGTTTAGAACTCAGACATTAAGCAGAAAGCTTTACGCAGTCAAAAGCTTTGATCCGGAAAAAAAATGCAAATAAAAGATATCCTGAAAATTTAAACTTGTGTAAAGAGCTATTATGAGTATCTACAAGTATCAAGAACTGCAGGAGAAGGGCCTAGTATAGTTCACGAGGAACTAACTGTAGTGGCACTAAACTAACCTAAGGCTCTACTGAAATATATAATTCAAAGTATCAGAAAATGAAATCTCCTTTGGTCCATAAAGAGTGGGAGATTTACAATATGGGTGAATTACAAAAAAGGAAAATCATAGGATATTTGTATCACTGTGTTGTAGCAACTAAAACATAAATACAGCTATTCTAAAATTAAAAACCATCCAACTGCAAACCAGTATATCCCCAACTTTAGTTCAAACTTCAAAGTAAATTGGTTGATCCCAAACAAATAATGTCAGTGATGACAGAGCAACATGGGATTGGCATCAGAAAGAAGTTTATAATAGATAGCAAACACCAAAAGAATTTTTTTTAATTAAGAATACTCAAAAATACAGGAGAAAGCATCAACTTGGTTGGTACCTCACTATGTCATTCTTAAATTTTAGATGCTTTAATCAACTTTGTTGATGCAAGAGAAAGTGAGGCAATCTTAAGGATGTATGAACAAATCATAGTAGTATCCTGATATATAAATCTTACCAAGATCCAGGAGTCACCAAAAATACTTCATACATGTGATTGATTACACAGGAAACTTATAATATTGTGCTTAAATTACATGTATGAAAAATTACAAAGAAAGTGAAAATAAAAAAAACTAACCTCAAATCCTGCCTCAACATTTCTCATGATAATCATTTCTAGAGCAGTATTATCTTCTCCTAAACAATAGAAAACAATATCACTAGGTTAATTTTCCCAACCAGAAAAGGTCCTTCTAAAAAGTGTGGTTGGATCACAGTGAAACCTGAAGAGCTAGTATTGGATTCGTCAATTAATAATTTATCATCACTAGCCTCATCACTGGCATGATCATCTCCTTCATCATCTGAGCTAGAAGGGGAATATACAGAGGTCAAATGGACATTCTCAGCTCCTGTCTTGTGATTGAAGCTGAAGTGTTTTTAGAACATAGTTAAACAAGGAAAAAAACAATTGGAGAAATGGTTCCTCTACACATCTGTGTAGAGTGTGCTTAGAACTTGAATATTTGTCGTAACAAATGGTTAACTTACAGATCAGCTAAAGGTACCATTCCATATCCGTGGTAATCATCTACTTCAAAAGATCTTGATGAAACCAGACTCTTGGCAGAAAAATATTGCTCAACACCAAAATTATCTCGGTCAAGCTTCCATTCACCAGATAGAATTAGGGGTTCAATACATTCTCTCCAATCCTCACATAAGATCGTCTTGTCTTGCCTTACTGCCTGTCTAGATATTTCCAGAACACAGTGAAAAAGAAAATTAATCAGTATCAGAAGCCTCTGTATAAAGTGCAGAGTGTACAGCATCTTATCCAGTGGATAAAAATACTTCCATTGCAACAAGATTTGTAGATAAAAGAATGTCCACTGAACATTGCATATAACGAGAGAACATGACTGCAAACATGCAGATCATAGATGGGAAAATGGAATCAGTTTGTAAGCCAGCCAAGAGGACCACAACAACACAAAAGGGACCATTAACAAACTAAATTAAATTAATATGTCCAACTGAAGTTGTCAGCAGGTTATAGAGAACCAAAATGAAATGCAAACAAATCAAATTTATTTTGGCATGTAAAAAAAAAAATCTTGAACACCTCAGAACCTAATGGGGCTGATGCCAAGCAAATGAAATTGTTTTATTATGGCTACTCAAGTTACTCAGACATGATGAGCACAATAACAATGTTTCTTTTTTTAAGAATAAGAATCTCTATTCATTCCAAATGTGAAATAATACATGAAAGAACACAGAAAGAAGATAATTCAAAATACAGGCTGATGCCAAGTAGATGAAATTGTCTTATAATGCCTATTCAAGTTACTCAGACATGATGAGCATGATAACAATCTGTTTTTCAAGAGAGTAAAAATCTTCATTCATTCCATATGAAGTGAAATGATATATGAAAAGAACACAGGAGGAGAAAAGATAATTCATATAAAGGGAGAACAACCACCAAAGAATTGATGCCAAAGATCATGAAAAACAAAAAGGAAGAATAATAAAAAGGAAAACAACAGAAACAAAAACAGGTGCTGAATGAAGAAACAGGTCGACAGAAGGTGTTACAATAACTAACATCTATTTATAGATGTGACTTCCAGAAATATGTAATAATGATTAGTAAAAATACCTAACCAAGTTCAACTAGATTAACCTTCCACAGAAGAAAAACGATGTATGTAACATAGCTGTTCTGTGTTCTATTATTCCAAGCTCAGTATAATGAAAGTGGAAAACATAGTACAAAAAGCTGAAAGGATCAAATATAAAATTTAAGCCATTATTAGATGCTTAATAACTCATTAATAATTGGACATAAAGAATCAACAATGCAATACAAAACCAGAATTTTTATACCTTGTGGAGCTCCGTTCCGGAGAGAAAGGTGTCGACTTCCCGCAAGGTCCAGACGAGAGGCACGCACTCCCTCTCCGGCAAGAGCTGGAGGTACCCCTGCCACGGCGACACGGGTCCGCGGCTCCTCTCGTACATGAGAGCCACGACCAGGCCAAGACATCCCGCCAAACCGGCGCTCTCGATCATGTCGCGCGCGCCGGAGGTCCGGATGGTGAGGCACGCGCTCTTCGGGATGGTGGCCACGAGGTCCCCTTCCGTCAGGTCGCAGACGGCCCTCACCGAGATTCCAACGCCGCTTTCGCTGCCGGCGTCGTCGAGCTCCAGGGCGTCGCTGCAATCGATGCCGTGGGATCTCATCCATCGCTTGAAGGTCCTCAATCGCCTGACATTGAAGAGACTAAGACATGCACTACAAAACTATGCATTACGGTAGGAGAAGAAAGGCGTACCGGCTCATCATAGCAGGCGTCGGCGGTCTCCGCTTTTGGTAACGACAACGAAGGTAGGATTCAAACGTGTAGGGTTTGCTCGAGCGCCGGCCGGCTCCATTTAAGGAATGGGGAAACGAGTATCGTGAAAAAGCGGGAAACGAGAACAGGAGAAACTGGTATTTATGCACTTTTAATTATCATCAATACCTTTAAGAACTCATTGCTTAAAGACAATTAATATATATATTTGTCACATTAATGGTATATAGAAATGGATGTTAAAGAAAAGAGGATTATTAATATTTAGAGGATTATTCATGCTATACTAAAATTTGTAAGGCAAACATGCTATTTCCAATTTTTTTTCTAAAAATAGATATGTAAAACCATTAAATGGAAGTGATAATGTTGTTAAGATAATAATAGATATTTTAAAAAGCAGTTAATTATTTTTGCAAAGGTGCAAAATGTTAATATGGTTTGAACAATTTAATTTCTTCGACTACAGGCTTCATTTTTCCCTCTCTGTTGATTTTTAGTGTAGGATTGAGAAAGAAATTTCTGAATTGACCAAATATTTTAATGCATGAATATATTAAGGGAGTGTAATCAGAGCACAAATTGCTACTAAAGCTCACAGCCTGATGATACAATCACTGGAAAACCATAAAAGCTAGTATTGAGCATGGAAGACAACAATACAAAAAGGCAAGCAGTATTACCACCAAGCAGAACAATAATTGACAAGTCTTGAGTGGTTAAGCAGATAGACTCCAAATTTTATTGCCCTCTGGTTTGTATTCATCAGCTTCTTGTATCTGTTTGGATGACCAATTGATGGCAACTTATTCCATCAATTTGTGTTTTGGAGCCTCAAACAATCAAAAGAGTATATTATAAGCATCTGACATAGGCCATTTCATCATCAACCACCTACATGGCAACTCAAGCTTGTGCAGCACCAAAGTACCACAACTTGTATTATAACAAAATTATTAATGGTACAGATGAAGAAACTCAAAAACTCAGCCTAATCTCTCACAATCATTCTACACAAGTTTTTGGATAGTATCAGACTAGGCAAAGACAAATCAATAGCATTCAAAAACAAAGCATAAGACCCATTTCAGAGTCACCAGCAAATCAACCTGCCATCCTATTATTATTCTATATGACACCATGAAGGTTTGAGTTCATGTTACATGGAATACAAAACAGTGATGCAGCAAGCTCAGAAAAGGCCCTAGCGTGCAATGGTTAACACAACCAATAACCACTCTGTTCTTCCCCTCTTCATAACACCACTACCAATTCCAACTAGTTCAAACTAGAGACAATGGAGACACTGCAACAAATGTGTCAGCCAGGACAAATAGTCAACACCTCGAACCTCCAAGGGGGGCAATCATGAAAAGGAAAACAGAAATTCCAAATCTCTGTATTAGCACAGTGAAGCAGATACCATATTTATGCAGATCCTCCTGCTGTTAATATGAATCTCGAAAACCAAATACATCTCTTTCGCTACAATCAGTGCTGCCACTTCGAGAGCTACTACCGTTACGGCTGTCCAGTGATAGGCCCCTCATATGACCTGCAATGCCGGAGCCATCCCTACTCTTTTCCTTGAAGAATTTTTCTCTCTCCGTGTGTCTGGCTGGTGGAGGTGGCAATGACACAAGCGAAGACTGCTTACTCTCAGGATCCAATGGTTTACTATCTGAATCAGATGAATTTATGCAGAGTGGCCTTATAAGTGGCCTCCGCATCTTTTCCTCTGGAATTGATCTAAAAGAACTTATCGAACCCTCTGACTGATCTTCAGCACAAGCTTTTCCTTTGCGTATTCTGTAATTTTTCAGGGAAGAGAGAACAGGAGCATCAGTGCACAAAGAAGTATAACTTGGTCAGTATGAAAGAAAAATCCTTTGGATTTCAGTGTAAATCATTCTACTATTGCATAGTTGAATCAGCACATTGACAAAGCCACAAGGGCAACTGACATGAAAGAACCAAATTTTGGATCCTCTTCAGTGATGACAGTGTTTCAGCTATGAAACAAACAAGGTAGACGGGAATCCCCTTTTTTTTTTAATATAAATCATTCTATTGCATAGCTAAATCAGCACTATGACCAAGCTGCAAGGGCAACTGACATGAAAGAACCAAATTTTGGATCCTTTTCAGTGATGAGAGTGTCAGCCATGGAACAAACAAGGTAGACAGAGATACATGCAAGTAAATACAGATTGAGATATTTAATAAATCAATGTATAACTCCATCTACAATGTCCAATATTGAGACAAAGTTGTGCCTCAGAGAAGAACCTTTCTTAATCTCCACCTGCTTTTGCTCTAGATTCTCTTCAAGTATGAAAAATAAGACTCAAAGGATTGCTCAAACAGTTTTCATGTTTATCAACACAATAAGGAAGATTTTCTACCCCCAAGATGAGTTTAGTAGGATACCTAGGACAGAAGGTTAACACACCTAGAAGAGCTAAATAAAAAAATTGGCAAGGAATTACTTGAAAAATGCCTTTCCCTGAGTTAAACAGGAGCCATATGTCATGGGGCATATCTGAAATTTAAGCTTCCTCTTTATTTTTTGGGATAAATTTGATTATTCATAACTAGGTAATGGATAAATCAGAAGCATGTTTCAGCTAGTGAGAAGCTTTCACAAATATTCCAAATAATGGACATCATGTACATGAGAATTTCCTGAAAACTGTGTGACAATTCCCTAACTTTATGTAAAATACAACAGTGGAAGAGGTCCACAAGAAATTGAGAGTAAAATGTCCTAATTTTGGGACATTTTTCATTAACCTACTTCACACAGACCTCCAGTATGAAAAAGTCTAGCACTGGCCCAACCAGGGGTCACACATCTTGTTGCCCTGTCTGCTTTCCAATCAAACAGTAATATGTAAAATGAGGGATTTGTTTGTCAAAATGCTGACAGGTCAATTTCAGCACTGTATTAGCAATTCAACATTTGACTTTTTATGTTGTCAAGATGTGACTGGTTTGGCACAGAAATCAGAAAGATAGTTTCATGGATTTTGCTTAAGATCCTCTGCAAGGGATATAACTGCACAAAAAGAACATGCTAAAACAAGGTAACTCAGACATTTCCAAAAATCTAGTGTGGAGAAAAAGAAAAAGATATGATGTCATGACCAAACTAGCCAAGATAGCCACAGATCTAAAAAGACCTGATTGATCATATGGCACATATGATGTGGTTGGCATTCCTTTGGTTTATGTTCTTGTATAATATGCAAGTAAGGAAGTTTTCAAAATTTAGGCATCAGAAAAACAAACTGAGATTCAAATGCTGGCATAAAGTCACATAATCTCAATGATTAATGTTAACATAACAATGAAAAAAGCCCACGCTTTTCTGCAAGTATCTGCCATGTCAACAACATAGTCATCCGCATTGCTAGTTTTCCTGTATAAGAAGATAACAGTTATTCACATTGCTGATTTTACATTACCTACCACAACGGAGAATCACAAGGCACAGGTGAGTATTCCTATTTTTGTTTCCCTTATGTGACTTTCTTTTAGCTTGATTGAAAATTAGGGAGTCTTAAGTATGGCCTTAGACCAGGCCTAATCTAGTGCATCTTGATTCCAAGATGATTTTGTCATCAATACCCAAAGAAAGTAGTAGTCATGTTTTGTCTTCTTTCCTTTTTGGTTAGTGAATAATTATACTCATGACTCGTTTTCATTAAACTATATGGTTCTCACAAAGTAATATAATCATTAATCTAGAAATGATCATACGATGCTATACGATAATTCAAACTACCTGAATTTGTTTGCCTAATAACAGGCATCTTGAGACATCACACCCAGTCATGATCAAAATAACAATAAGATATATATACAACAGAATGGGAAAAAAAAAGCATATAGCTAAATAGATGTTATACAACACTATTGGATTGGTATGGATCAGAATGCACATTAATTGGGAACAGTAGCACTCTTCAGGAAAGAAATCATTTTAACTTTCCTCATTATTGAAAAAAGCTGAAAATGAAGACAACTCCAGGACAAAATATTGTTGATCTCAATAGAACTGGTAAAGCAAGAGCTCCTGCTGCTACCAGATCGACTTGAGCCAAGGATAGGGTGCTGGCTAACGGAAGGGCTATTGAGTCTTTTGCCTTCTTTTTGCTTGCTCTCTCTCAACAAGAAGAATACCAAAGAAAATCAAACTCTCTTCCTTATCTTCCAACCCAAAGGCCAATGGAGAGGGGCTTTGTTGGGCAGACAAAGGCCTGAAAAGAGCCTTGCGGTTTACAATATTCAACTCATTTAAAAAGAAGACAGGATGAGTCGCAAATCGGTTTCGACTCAGTTGTTCCTAATAAATAAAATTTATAATTCTTCTTTAATTTGTTTTGGATTACAAATTTACTTTTCTTTTGTTGCAAGTGTCTAAGATTTGCTATACAAATATATTGCCTATGTCTCCATGGAGCTTGTTTTTGTGTAGTTTTCATGCCCCTGTGTGTGGCAAATGATCCACTATGGCACATAATATGGGTCGCGCCACTGACGAAGCAGCAACTTGGGTACCACCAGAACCTTTGCCCATGATATGCAAAAGTTGAAAGTTTGAATTTTCTATGTATGCAAGGAACAAGTATAAGCAACGAAACCTTCGATAAAGACGTTCTGCATCCTCTTCGTCTTCAGCTTCTTGATCAATACAAGAAGTTGGAGGAGTAGTAGCATGAACTGAAAGTAGAGAATCATGGCGGGTGAGCACCTTCTCTAGCTGTTCGTTCAATTCAATGGCTTGAGCGATCACTTTCTCATCCCTGAAGACATCAAATGCATTAGAACAACAAATTGTTTATTATAGAAATGCCAGCTCATGTCGTTTAATAATCAGCCAACTTCAGTTTCGAGGAAATTCAAGATAAATATTAAGATAACGGTGAGCATCCACATAGTTAGAAAAACATCTTCGTGGCAAAACGATGTTCCATAGACAGTTCAAATGTGAAGGCCACGATTAGATATCCATGCTAGCATGAAGGCACTTACCAATTTTTGTCCATGATGCAATGTCATCAATTAAAACTGTAATTCATATAAAGAACATTATCTAGCATCTAGGAAGGCAGAAACTCCAGTATACACCCAATTAATCACACTCAATATTAACCTACCAAAACACTTGGTTTTAGCATGTGTAGTAGTAATATTCTGAACATCATAATGTTTGTGTATGTCCAACAAACAATTTTTTTCCAAGTTTAAGAATATTTTCTCTCATTATCAAAGTTGGATGGGGACCAGGACTGGTTCTCAATGAAAAGCAAACTACCAGTGGTAATTATGCAATTTCAATGAGGATCTACAATTATAAAACACCAGAATCATTATTCAATAACAAACAAAAAATGATTAAAAGATCAAAATCAAGCCAAAATTGAAATGTCTAAGCAAATAGTAAATAGGAAAAAAAAGAACAAGATCAAAATGTCCTACCGGGAGGTTATTACGAGGTGCATGACTCGCTGCTTCTGAAATGAACATTGTTCCACAAGATCTAATACAAACTCGTCAGTTGCTCCCTGCAATGAGTAAGTTAAGAATCCAATTAATGTCAATCAAGCAAAACACAACAGATAACCATGTAAACCAAGCATATTCTAGTTTCAGATCTTTGACGTCCAATCACTGTGATGATTATACTGAAAAATCCTTATTTTAAAAGGCATTGTTAACATGAATATTGACAATTTCAAGAGAAGTATTTATTTAACCATTTTAACTAATATCTTTTCCGAAGAAGATGGTAGGTAAATTAAGTTTTCCCATTCCATACCTCAGGTCGCTTAGGATCCAAAGCATTCAGAACATCCCTTAAAACTTCCAAGACACTAGATGCTTTATGTATTATACTGAAATAAGACAAGCAGATAAATTGGAGAAAAAGTAAATTTGACGGAAGATAATGAGTCAACAGAATAAAAAACATTAGCAAAGTAAATTTAGTAAGGTTAGACAGAAATTAGGTGCAATTTGTATGTTCATCAAAATTTGTCTAGGAGAATCTTCACTAGGAAATCTATAAATTTTTGTTGGATCTTTTTTGAAAAATATTTAACCAACACATTTTCATGCATTCTGATATGTTTATCAGATACTTGTAGAAAAACTTCAGGTTTTACCCATCCAATGCTTACCAATATCTCAATCTTCATAGTCCAAATTTATAGCAAATGTTCAAGGTCTCAATCTTTTTAAATCCAAAGAAACAAAAACACATTCTCTTATACAAATTTCTCATTTAAATGAGTAAATGATGTTAGACAACTCTAGTTGCCAATTATGTAGTTCCCCTAGTTTTGTCACAGTCAACCATAAAATGGCATAATTAGCATCAACTTGGGCCCGACAGAGGATAGGTGCAGTATATAATTCCTTCTGTTACCGGAGAAATAAATAAGAAGCAAAACATATCCTAGCAGCAAATATTGTATCACTATTTTCAGCTACCTGGACAACCTACTGAGGACTTAAAACAATGGATCAGTCACACTTTGCACAAAAAAAAACTAATTTTCACAAGTTCAATAAATGTGATCCAACAAGTTGGCCCTCAGGACAGAAAATTTTGGATGGTTAGTCCTGAAGACTTCAAATTTCTGCTTCTCTTTTCACTCGAGGATACTGCAGCACAGTAGAACAATGGTAACCAGTATTGGTTGGCACATATACCTAAAGGGATTATTTTGAGGTGTTGATGATGAAACTTAGACCTTTGCCCATGGTGAACTATGGCACTATGCTACATTAAATTAAAAAGGATAAATAGTGGATTAGTAAAATGTATTTGAGAGGATATGCAGCATTCTTTTAAAAAAATTACATATCTATGTAGATTGGGCAAAGTCATCAACGAACTGAAAGATAGCCCCATCCAAGACTGCTTGCTTCTGTAGATGAGGCCAAGGTGGAAGAAGGATGTCTTTAATATTGAGAGTTAATTTCATATCTAGAAACTAATGGTAAGTCCATCTCATCATCATATCCTGATGAATCATGCACTTTTTGCAGATAATGGTAGGCAAGAACCAAAAGTGGCATTTTCAGCTCAACCAGCTAAATCAGTGAAGTTTTCTACCTCGAAAGTCAATACAAAATTGTAATTTGAAGAGAACCAAACTAGCAAAGTGCAGAAGAAAGGATCTATCTTTCCACCACGAAGGACTAATCATACTGATTAATCATATTGGCTAAGGAAGATGATGAATTAGACAAGCGCTGAACTTGGAATCAGCTTTCTCACCAGCAAAATGTACCCAAATTTCCCTTTATGCTTGATTGAAAAAATAAAACCTTAGCTTTACAAAGCCATGACAGTTCTCAGCTTCTCTACATGGCTACACTAATTTTTTGGTTGACACCAGTTTAACCCATGATTTTATAAGCAGCAAGTTCCCTTAGTAAATGAAGAACAAGATGGAGCCGGATGCACCCTTTAGTGTTTTATTTAAGGATGGATGGCAGGTTGAATGTCAAAAGCCAAGCAGGAAGGCCCCACTGAAGATTCAGGCGACCAGTTCGATATATTTAATTATTGCATCCAATTGAACTGTATCAAGCTCAAAGCTGTTGAACATCAAGAATGATGGAAAAGACCCTCAACTTGCTTGGTCATGACTTACATCATGAAGAGTGACAATGTTGCACCCTCTTAGGTACAAGGTGAATCTGAGAAGCAAGGCATTGTTACAGAGTGTCTTGCTCTCAGTTACACCTGCTTGAGCCTCACATTTGTGCTTGTGTGGTAACCAAGATTGCAAGATCCACATGTTTCTATGTTGTGTATGCCATGGGAACCCCAAGCTGTTGAACATCAAGAATGATGGAAAAGACCGTCAACTTGCTTGATCACGACTTACATCATGAAGAGTGACGACGTTGCACCTGCTTTGGTACAAGGTGAATCTGAGAAGCAAGGCATTGTTACTGAGTGTCTTGCTCTCAGCTACAGCTGCTTAAGCCTCACATTTGTGCTTGTGTGGTAACCAAGATTGCAAGATCTGCATGTTCCTATGTTGTGTATGCCGTGGGAACCCCAAGACATCAACATTGTGCCATCCCAAGTCACCAAGCTACATCTACTGCCCCAATCAATCGCAATCTCGCTCCATGTTTGCCACAGCAACATTGCACCACCACATCTGTGACTCCAGGCCAAGGTCACACTACACCTTCATTGCCGAGTTCCAGTCATGTTCCTCAATGGTCAAGGGGCGAGCCCCCTTTTCAGTCACAGAAGCAATCAGTGACCAATATTTAGCTGAACAAGGTTGTTAGCGATTATTAAGCATTTTTGTATCAACATTTTATTATTCAAGAGTCTATGTAAGGTTTTAAACAGACGAGCTTTGCCAGAACCAAAACATGTCCAGAACTCTTCTGTATTTTTTCTGCTATTTTTTCAGTATTTTTCAGCAATAAAATCAGTCTAGTTCATTAATTATAATCTCTTCAAGAGGCTTCTGCTTCTTGAATTGAACTAGGGCTTGTTAAAGGCAAAACCCTAAACTCCTGTTTGCTGTCCTACCCATTTTGACGTAAAAAAACAAATGATCAGGTCCACACCATTAACGAGTATGAAAGACTTGTCCCTCATTTCCAAATTAGATTGTTGAATGACCACATGAATATGTATATAATTAGAGATTTCTCTATCACATTTTTAATCATTCATTTTAATATAGTAATTAGAAAAATCACAATGCTCATTCTGATTTCAGGAAAATAGTCCTAAGAAATCTAAATAGCAGATAACCGTGATCAGCTTTCATACCTAGAGTCAGGTATGAGCTGAGCAGTTGCTTGTCTTTCCCCATTTTCACATCTTTGAAAGAGAGATTCTTGAGCAGACAATGTTTTTGCTTGAGTCTTTGAAGCAGGTACTGTTGGTGGGGTAACATGAGGGTGCTGTGGAAACTGTACCCCAGCAGACTGGAGCCGACAAACAAAAGACAATAAACATCATAAAAAGAGAAGCAAAGGATGATCTAAGAAATATCAAAAACTAACTACAAACAGAACTCCAAACAAATTTATCTTGACAATGATCTTAGCCTTTGAAAAGGCTACATATGTCTTTTTTTAAGAATAAATAGAACTCCAAACAAATATTTCACTAATCTCTAATCAAGGATAAAATGAGGTAAGATGAACTGTTATCAAATCAAAGATAAATGATAATATTTCAAATTATTTTGGAGAAATGGAAGAAAAACAATTAATAGAGATTTTTTACATCTATACATATTTTTCATCTTTACTAAAGCTTTTTCTATCTAAGATTAAAGTGGTCACAAAGCAAGCATGCTCGGGCAGAGACAAGCGAATAGAATGATTGAGAAGTCATAGATTTCTTCTTCACCCCTTTGTGTAATGTGTTGATCACCCTTTTGTGTAAGGTGATGCCATCATTAATGGGTGAAAAGCTTATTCTTCTACTCATATGAGAGAGAGAGAGTTCACTGATGCATTTCCATATCCCTCTACCATTCCTTGGACAATAATAACCAAACAAGCTAAAGCCAGGAATAATTGGAACGACATCAAAAGGCCATCCCAAAGTATAAGATGGCTGATCCAACACCATTATCAGAAAATTCTTGTATGCATGTGTGAGTTTCAAATGATCATCCCAAACAAATAAACTACGTGATTACAAAAAATAAATGACATAAACAAGTGATTGGATTTCTATAATGATGGCCAATCCAACACCATTATCAGTAAATTCTTGTCTGCATGTGTGAGTTTCAAATGGTCAAGCCAAACGAACAAAACTAAGTGATAAAAAAATATGTATCAGATGACCAGGAATATTGTGGTATGTATCTCAATTCATCCCATGGTATATATTGCATGGTGACCTGAGTACGTTCTTTTAACATTTTTATTAGCTTAGTATTTTGGGTAAGACTACTGAGGTTAGAAACAAGAAAATTAACTGAAGATATCATAGAGAAGCAGATTAGTAAGGCGGGTATCAAAACATGTGTGTGCAACCATTGAGAACAATAATCATTGAAGGGATAGCACAATTTATTAATACAGTACTTACCACCAGGTCATAGTATGCATTATAGTACTGAGGGAATTTCCCAGAAGCCCCACCAAGGGCTGTCTGTGTAGCATCCAAAAGAAGAAATATTCTTTCTCGAACTGGCAAATCAGTCTGTAGCAAAACATGGATATCAGTTGCAGATTACCGACCCATCCGGTTTGCAAAGATAGTTGGCCTTGAGATTTCAAAAACATCAGCAGATGAAGAGAGAGAGAGAGAGAGAGACCTTTTTCTTCACTATCTTCACTAGAATCAGCAGAAGCCCATTATCAATGACTTGTCTATGAATGTGTTCTCCGCAGTTATTCATTAGCATTTCTAACAACTGCAATGTCACAGTGCAATTTTTTACCATCAGAAACCTGCAAATTCTGAAAGAAGCATTGCCAAAAGTTTTATTCTTTTTTTTCGGAACACAATAAGACTGCATTTTGGCAACCAAAATCCATTAGTCGCTAAAATCAAGTGAGGGGCATAGAGACTCCTAATAAAAAAATGTAGTGCTTACCATGACAGTGAAAAGCTGAGTATTAGCATTTTTGTTCTTCAAGCGCTTTTTAATTGTTCTGATAACATCTTTTGCTTGCCTGATGATCCAAAAGAATAAAGTTAGCACGAAAGTGAAGAGCCAAGCATGAGACTTGATGCAATAAACAGAAAACCACATGTACGACGAGCAATTAGAACAGAAATATTTCAGTTTTTCTCCTGTTCACGATAAACTTAAAGCAACAAGAAGAAAATAAACCGACTAATTTTGCCAATTATGTGTACCCCGGATCACGTGAAACAAGTTCACAAATCTCGATGTTTTTCATCCAGTCCATCTCCTTTAGCTTCTCGCTTGTTGCCAAACTGACCATCTCGGTCGCCATCGGTAACGTGGTTCCAGGAGCAACGTCGAAAAGCAAAGAGGGCAGATACTGAGCCACAATAACTGCTTCCGATTCCTCAAAATCGCTGCTTCCTGCATTAGAAAAAAAAATACCAAAAGCAGATGCAACAGTCAAGAAAAGAATCGAGCATCACAATCGACACAAGGGAGCACATGCTTTTGAGTCCTTAAAAAAAGTACGGATCATGAAGAAGTCTAGCAAAATCCAGGGAAGAGAATAACGCAAAGACCTAAACTAAAATTTCCAACACAAGAAATGAAAAAAGCAACACACAAATAAAGGACAGAGTTTTCGATAAAAAGATATATCATTTAAACTTCAGCTCTAAAAAAAAAAAGTAAAAAGAAATATAAAAACCCATCAGATCGGAAGAATGCAATGGGCAATCAACCCTCGAGAAACCGCACACGCCAGGGAACCTGAACTAGACGTCGGAGATAATTTTGCAAGAAAACATGTTTCGAAATCGAAAAACAGAGGCATCAGCAGAGATGCATAGGAATCATTAAGTAAGCCTAACAGTCAAAAGCCACTCAAAGATCACACCTTGAGCACATAACATCAGAAAGAAACAACGGGGAAAAACAAGAGATCACTACCGCCAAATCAAGCAAGATCGGCATAAACCAAAGCCGGAGGGACAGAAACGAAGAAAAGAAACGAAAGAGCAATGTCGCCAAAAGATCACGCACTCCCTCCTTCGTACCCTTGCGTCTTCGATTCCCGGTAACGAAGGGGTTCACTTGCCCAAGGAGCCAATTGACCAAAAATTAGACCATTTTCTGGAGACGTAGCATCAATCGAATCGGACGAGAGCGACGCGGAGGCGACACCGCCACCGAAGAACGCCAGGCGGAGCACTCGCAGCGAGAGAGAGAGAGAGAGAGAAAGGGCGAAAAGAAAGCAAGCTAAAGCAGAGTAAAGGCCAGGAAGGTAGATAGAATTACACGATTGCCCCCATCAACTATTTAGTACGTTTCTGTTAGTACAAATCGTTGGTGTTAAGTCACGACGCCAGACACGAAAGAAGAGGAGGATGCTTTTGTTGATGCTGCGCTGCAGTCAGACGTTGTGGCTCAAGTCGCGACATCCCTAATCTCCATGATGCAAATTTCTCCCCCTCCTCCATCATTTTCTCGATAGTTCACATAGAAATCTCTAACCAATATATAAATAATATCAATTCAAACCATGTGATCTGTCATTATCGTTCGCAGTGCAAATAAAATTCATTCAATAGTAAATAACAATACGAGGAGGGACAAGACTCGCCAACCATTCGTGACTAATATAGAATTCTGAGATAACTATGTAATTTAAGACATAAGGAAGGGGTATATTCGTAAAAGAACGCAAACGAGTAGAAGCAAGAGAGACGGCAACAGCAATGGGACAGCGTGTCGCCGGATGTTCCGCGGGTCCACCAGAGACCGCGGTGATCCTGCTGTCGCAACCGTCCGATCCTAAGGGGAAAGGCCGACCGCCACCTTGGGCCCTGCGGGACCCAGACCGGGGGGACGGGCGCACATGGGCCGAGTCTTGGGTGGGCCGCCGGATCCGGCTGGATAAGATTGGTTTGCTTTAAAATTCGCGCACACAAATGCATGCATATATGTACACATATATAATAAGACGAATTCAAAAAAAAAAAAGAAGAAGAAAACTTTTTTTTGATTTTTTTGGAAATTATATTTATTTTTAGAATATTTTTTTTTAATCTAATACTTGGAATACCCCCTCTAGTCA
>LVTN01001366.1:5668-24196 GCA_001649415.1 Musa itinerans
ATGGGAGGGATGGGTGGGTTGGGTTCTGGTTAATGTAACACAAATTTTCTGTGAAGGGAAAATAATAGTTATGTGATCTATCTCTGTGGCTTAATCTATAGCTTTTTCTTGGTTTCTGTGAATCATGATCTTTGTTTCACTAAACATTGTGATAAACTTTACTACTAAGTATAAATCATATGATAATCTAGTATGCTGTTTGAAGTCATTGTATTTTTTGAGTGGGACCTGTAAGTAACTTCTGTCTAATTGACTCATATTTCTGGTCAAGAGAAAGGAATAATTATGAAATTTCTACCTAATGATCTATCTCTGTGGCTTAATCTATAGCTTTTTTTTTTGTGTGTGTGTCTGAATCACATGAACCATGATCTTTGTTTCACTAAACATTCTGGTAAACTTTACTATTAAGTATAAATCATATGAGAATTTGGTATGCTGTTTGAAGTCACTGTATTTTTTGAGTGGGTCCTGTAAGTAACTTCTGTCTAATTGGTTCATATTTCTGGTCAAGGGAAAGGAATAATTATGAAATTTCTACCTGATGATCTATCTCTGTGGCTTAATTTATAGCTTTTGTTTTGTTCATGTGAATCACACGAATCATGATCTTTCTTTCACTAAGCATTCTGATATACTTTACTAATATGTATAAATCATATGAGAATCTATTATGCTGTTTGAAGTCATTTTATTTTTTGAGCGGGTCCTGTAAGTAAATTCTGTCTAATTGGCTCATATTTCTACTTGGCATTGAGTAATTAATTAGGGCTTTATGGCAACTTGTTATATAGGATGGTCCAAAAAGGAGAGGATCATTTTTTATTTTATCTTATGCTTGAAGGTCACAATCATTTCTCAAATGAAATGTTCAACATAAACCAAAGACCTTTCGACAATTGTTGCAGACAGCAGGGTTTCTCCTTGAGTAGCCAAAAAGTTTGATCATACAAGCCTTTGTTAATCTTGCTTGTACATTTTACACTGCTGCCTTACTTTGTGTCCTGACTTTGCTCTTGAACTTCAGTTTGTTAGTTGGTTTCTTGCTCTTACCCGCCATTGTCATCATCATGACTTTGTTAGGATCCCTTTATTTTCTGAGCTTTTGAATAATGTTTTATTAAGTTTGTTTAGTTCAATAAGAGTCAGATAGGAGTTTATTTAATATTTATTTATTATTAAGAGTCCATGTCCTGGTTGACTTTGGGTGGAACTTTGTAAATAGGGATGTATCTGTTTCTTTTCATCAATCAATGAAATATTATTCAATCTTTTAAAAAACCCTAGGAGGCCGATCCCCTCGAAGTGATCAAGGAGGCTGATCCCCTCGAAGTGATTATCCTATTTTCTCCTCTTTCTTCTATGATATAACCCTAGGGTCTTATCATTTGGTATCAGAGCAACAATCCTCGGCATTCTCGTTGTAATTTCTCACAACACTTCGTCGCAGCCATCATCAAAAAAATAAAAAAAAAGAGAAAAGAAGAAGAAGCAGCCGCGGTCCTCAGTAGCCTCTGTTTCCCAACCTTTGTTTTCCAACCGCGGTCCTCGACATCTCTACAGCCGCCTCAACCGCGCCTTCGCCTGAGATGGTGCTGCTAACAGCGTGCCTCCTAGCCGAGAGCAGCGTGAGGGCAGTGCGCCCCATCCTGCTCGGCAAGAAAGGGCCGCCGCCGTCGCTTCTCGGCCAGTGACCGTCGCCGCTGCTACTTCCCGGCTAGAGTCCACTGTCGCTCGCCTCCCAACTGCGACCCTCGCTGCCTCCCCTTAGGTCGCAGCCGCAACTGCTCGACCATCCCTTGCGGGCGGTAACTCACCATCCTGCTCGGCGAGAAAGGGCCACCGCCGTTGCTTCCCGGCCAGCGACCACCGCCGCCGCTACTTCCCGGCCAACAACCACAATCGCCCACCTCCCAACCGTGACCCTCGTTGCCTCCCCTTAGGTCACAGCCACAGCCACAGCCGTTCGACCATCTGTCCTCATGGGCGGGCAACTCACCATCCTGCTCGGCGAGAAAGGGCCGCTGTCGTTGCTTTCCGATCAGCAACCATTGTCGCTCGCCTCCCAACCGCGACCCTTGCTGCCTCCCCTTGGGCCACAATCGCTTGCGACGACGCTTTTGCCTCCAGCTGCGCACGCAATGACCGTAGCGAGCCCTCACGCTGCTCTCGGCATCCGCTTCCTCAGTAGCCTCGCAGTGATCCCTTACACCCTCAACGTTGCTCCTAGCTGCGCCACCACCGCTGCCTCCCAGCCTTGGCAGCATTATCCCCACGACGACTGCAGCGAGCCCTCAAGCTGCTCTCGGCGTCCGCTTCCTCGATAGCTTCGTGATTCCTCACGCCCTCAATGCAAGCTTCACAACTGTTGCACCGAATAGGGCAGTGCTGATGCCCTTGACTAGATAACAGAAACAAGAGTTGGGGATTACAGAGCTACAGTCCTATACAATGGCTACTAATAATTCAGTGAAAACTCAACTAGAAGCCTTGGAAACCGGAATTGAGAACTGGCTGCAAGAAACACTTAATGCTTTCAAAAGGAGCCTACTAGAGAGCTTTAGCAAGCTTCAACAAGATGAAAGTTCAAGTCTTACGTTAAATCGACCTGGAGACATCGGAAAAAGGAATCAAGAACAGGACGCAAGCTACCCCCGCATGAAGGTGGAATTTCCAAGATGGGAAGATGGAGATCCGACCAGTTGGATTTCTAGGGCAGAAAAAAAATTTCGTTTTCACAGAACTCCAGAAGAATCCAAGGTGGAAATAGTTTCAATCCAACTAGATGGAGATGCAATCCAATGATATGATTGGTATGAAACCTGCCACGGGGTCCCCTTGTGGGAACAATTCAAGAGAGGGCTTCTCATTCGCTTTTGACCATCTGAATATGAGAATGTTGATGGGCAGCTTGCTAAAATTCGTCAGATTTTTATAGTGCTAGAATATTAGAGCAGATTTGAACGATTGTCAAATCAAGTCAGAGACTGGTCCGAATGATAATTGGTGAGAACATTTATTGAAGGACTTAATCTAGATATCCGGTGTGAAGTCAAAGCTCGCCAACCTCGCACTACGATAACTGCAATCTCATTTACACGTTTGCATGAGGAAAAAATCAGTAGGAAAAATCTTCGAAACAGAAGTGACAACAAACAGATGTTCAGCAAGCCACCTACACCATCTATTCCTAACCGAAACCCTAACACCCAAAGACTAACCCGAGAAGAACTCAAGGAAAGATCAGCGAAAGATTTGTGCTAGCACTGTGATGAAAAGTGAAGTAGGAAGCACCGATGTAAACAAGAGCAATTTCTGATGATTGAACCAATTGGGGAGGAACCAAAAGCTAACAATGTAGACTCCGATCATGAAGGTATGGATTCTAGTGAAGATGTTGGACCTATCATATATACAGTGCATGCATTAGCAGGCTACTCTAACCTGTAAACTATGAAAGTTGGAGGAACTTTGGAACATCAGCATGTTTCAGTTTTGATTGATACTAGTAGCACTAATAATTTTATGGACGGTAAGGTTGCTGACCGATTGGCCTACCACATTGAAGGCCGTGACAAATTCGAAGTAAAGGTCATTGATGGACAAATTTTAACTCGTGATAGCAAATGTTCGAAGATAAAATTGATTATACAGGGCCGAGAGTTGCTTGTGGACTTATTTTTACTACTCTTGAAAGACTTCAAAGTAGTGCTTAGAATTGAATGGCTATCAACCTTGGGTGATGTTTCTTGGAATTTTTTTAAACTAATCATGAAGTTTTTTTATTAATGGAAAGCAGGTGATTCTAAAAGGAAGACGTAGAAGTAAGGTCACAACTGCCACTAGCCATCGGATACAGAGGGTTCTCCAGAAGACTACAATGACTAATACACCGAAAGGCCGATCTATTGCTTACACTATTAAGAAGTGAAGATCGTACTTAATCAACGGGTTGTGATGCGCCGCAGATACCCTGTGACTGAAGTGCTAAAAGAGAAGCTCCCCGAGTTTGATGCTGCTCAGCCTTGAGGACAAGGCTGATTTGCAGGGGGAGGAATTGTTAGGATCCCTTTATTTTTTGAGCTTTTGAATAATATTTTATTGAGTTTGTTTAGTTCAGTAAGAGTCGGATATGGGTGTATTTAATATTTATTCATTATTAAGAGTCTAAGTCCTGGTGAACTCTGGGTGGAACTCTATAAATAGGGATGTATCTGTTTCTTTTCATCAATCAATGAAATATTATTCAGTCTTTTGACAAACCCTAGGAGGCCGATCCCCTCGAAGTGATCATCCCCTTTTCTCCCATTTCTTTTATGATAAAACCCTAGGGTTTTATCAGACTTATGCAACTGCAATAACATGATAACATCATTGTTACGTTTTTCTATATATTGGTGGCTGTGGCCTTATGACATCATTATTGTTATGAACTGGTTGGATGCTGTTAATGATAGAAAGGTAGAGATAGAACATGACAATACCATCTGATGTTAGATGCTTCCATTATTTTCCATGTTCGACTTGTTATAACTTAAGATATATGGCTTTCTTATCAACAAAATTTATATGGCATGTTCTTACATATGGTTTCCAACATATGGCTTTCCAGAATGTAAAACAACAACAACAACAAAGCCATAAGTCCCAACTATTTGGGGTCGGCTAAAATTTTAAGTTCTTTAACTAGTTTGGTGGTTCTGCTCTTATCATTAATTCTAACATCTGCAACATCATAAGTCCAACCCAACAAACATTCATAAAGACAACCATATCCAGTTCTTCATTCGGGGTAATTAATACTAGTTCTTGGGGTACTTATTACTAGTTCTCAAGTTTCGTGGTACATAGCTGTATATACAATGTCTTGTTGAGCTGCTGGGTTTGGCAGTTGGCATGATAAGAGTGTTCTTATTCTGAACAAATATTGCCACTTGTGGAAGTTTCAATAGTTTGACTGCTACAATGTTGCTTTTCTTGTAAATTTTGGCTTAGCTACTTTGTAGTTCATCTAGTTATAGGTATATCAATACCTATTCAAATTCGACTTTGTATAGTTTATTTTTGAATAAATAGCATTTTCAGATCTACTTTCATGATTACTTCAAGTAGAATCATGGACTTCCCTTTTTTTTTTTTGGCCAAAACTAGATAAGGACTGAAAAATATTTTTTATAATTTTATTCTTTGGTTCTCATAGGTCATGGTCTTGATTGGAGAGACTGGTTCAGGGAAAAGTACTCAACTGGTCCAGTTTCTTGCTGATTCAGGACTAGGTGCTGATGGAGCTGTCGTGTGCACTCAGCCTCGTAAAATTGCGGTGAACTCTTTGGCACAAAGGGTTGGAGAGGAAGCCAATGGGTGCTATTCCAACAATTTTGTGCACTCCTATCCTACCTATTCATCCTTTCAGGAATTTGGCTTGGGCCTGATATTTATGACAGATCACTGTCTCTTGCAGCATTTTATGAAAGGTACAGGTTTGCCCCATATTTCATGCATTATTATAGATGAGGCACATGAAAGAAGCTTGAACACTGATCTGCTTTTGGCATTGATTAAAAGGAAGCTGCTTGAGAATATAGATTTACGGCTTATAATAATGTCTGCCACAGTTGACGCAAGCAGACTCTCAGGCTATTTTTACAGTTGCAGCACCTTATATGTCAAGGGAAGAAACTTTCCTGTTGAAATCAAATATATTCCTGATATATCTGCCGTTGTGAAGGACTTCTCTGGAAAGTGTGCTTCATATGCCTCTGATGTCTTAAAGATGGTGAACATGATTCATAAGACAGAGGGAGATGGTGCTATCCTAGCATTTTTGACTTCTCAGATGGAAGTAGAATGGGCTTGTGAAAACTTCACTGATCCCACTGCCATTGTGCTACCAATGCATGGAAAGCTTTCTTTTGTTGAACAAAGACATGTTTTTAAAAATTACCCTGGCAAGAGAAAAATTATTTTCTGCACTAACATAGCTGAGACATCACTTACTATCAGAGGTGTTAAGTATGTTGTTGATTCTGGCATGGTCAAAGAAAGCAGGTTTGAACCTAGCTCTGGTATGAATGTGCTTAAGGTTAGTAGGATCAGCCAAAGTTCTGCTAACCAACGAGCTGGCCGAGCAGGTCGAACAGAATCTGGTAAGTGTTTCAGGCTTTACTCAGAATCTGATTTTCAGGCAATGAAAATGCATCAGGAACCTGAAATTCGTAAAGTGCACCTTGGAATTGCTGTGTTGAGAATTCTTGCTTTAGGTATTAAGAACGTTCAAGACTTCGAGTTTGTTGATGCTCCATGTCCAAAGGCTACCGAAGTAGCAATTCAGAATCTAATCCATTTGGGTGCTGTTACACACAAAACTGATGCATATGAACTTACTGAGACTGGTTGGTATTTAGTGAAATTGGGTATTGAGCCACGGCTAGGGAAAATAATTCTTGGTTGTTTTGATCATGGTTTGAGGAAGGAGGGTATCATCCTTGCCACTATAATGCCGAATGCTAGCAGTATATTTTGTAGAGTTGGTAGCGAAGAGGATAAATATAGAGCTGACTGTCTTAGGGTTCCATTTTGCCATCATGATGGAGACCTTTTCACTCTTCTCTCTGTTTACAAGAAATGGGAGGGTGAGCCTGTAAATAGGAATTGGTGTTGGCGGAATAGCATCAATGCAAAGTCACTGAGGAGATGTCAGGAAGCTGTATCAGAGTTGGAAAGCTGTCTCCAGCATGAGCTCAACATTATTGTTCCTAGTTACTGGTTATGGAACCCAGATGAACCAAGTTGTTATGATAAATTATTGAAGAAGGTCATACTTTCATCTCTTGTAGAGAATGTTGCAATGTTCTCTGGACGCGATCAACTTGGTTATGAAGTGGCTTTAACTGGTCAACGCATACAACTTCATCCATCAAGCTCATTGTTAGTCTACGGGAAAAGGCCAGATTGGGTGGTGTTTGGGGAGATTTTGTCATCATTGACTGACTATTTGGTTTGTGTAACTGCTGTTGACTTTGATGACTTGTGCATGATTCAGCCTCCTCTATTTGATTTGTACCAGCTGGAAAGTCGGAAGATGCTGATGGATGTGATATCTGGAGTTGGCAATAATTTGCTTAAAAGATTTTGTGGAAAGTCAAACCAAAACTTACAGAGGTTAATTTTGCACACTCAAAATGTTTGCTCAGATAACCGAATCAGTATAGATATTGACTTTAGTAAAAGTGAGGTTCATGTATATGCTTCAGAAAAAGATATAGAGCAGGTGGCTAGTATTGTTAAGGATGCCCTGGAGTATGAAAAAAAATGCTTGAGAAATGAGTGTATTGAGAAACGTTTATTTCCAGGCCGACCTGGTATTTCCTCTTCTTTGGCTCTCTTTGGCTCTGGTGCTGAAATTAAGCATCTGGAGCTTGAAAAACGATATTTGACTGTGGAAATTTTGCATCCAAACTCATCTTCTCTAAATGACAAGGAACTTCTGGTGATGGTTGAGAAGTATGCATGTGGAATAGCTAATTTTCAAAAATATGGAGGGACTGGACAAGAGGGATCATATGTGAATAAATGGGGAAGGATAACGTTCCTTAGTCCTGAAATTGCTGAAAATGCTATCATCAAGCTGAACGAGGTGGAGTTTTGTGGGTCCATGATTAGAGCACTGCCCATCAAAGCAGTTGAACCGAAGGTGACACCATTTTCTGCAGTAAGAGTCAAAGTCTCTTGGCCAAGGAGGCCTTGCAGGGGAATTGCACTTGTGACGTGTGCAGATGGAGAGGCTGAATATATTGTTAGGGACTGTTTTGCTTTGACAATTGGAGGTAGGTATATTAACATTCAGGTCAGCCAAAAACGCCAGAATTGTGTATTTTTAACAGGAGTTCCCAGAGACATATTGGAAGAAGAACTCCGTGATGCTCTTCTAGGTTTGACAAAGAGGAGAATCCTTGGCATTCACCTTGCACGAGGAGTGGCAGTTGCTGACCCACCAATTGCTACATGTGCAGAAGCACTTATTAAAGAAATTTCTCCTTTTATGACTCACAAGCATTTTTCTGACAATAATTTCAGGGTTGAAGTATTCAAACCTGAACCAAAGGATTTCACCATGAAAGCTATGATTACATTTGATGGAAGTCTGCATCTGGAGGCTGAAAAGGCTTTAAATCACATCCAAGGGAAAGTATTGTCTGGTTTTGAGACGTGGCAGAAGATACAATGCCAACAAGTATTTAATAGCTCTTTGTCTTTTCCTTCACGTGTCTATTGTGCTATCAGGAAACAATTGGATTCACTACTAGAAAGTTTCAGATGCCAAAGGGGTATGTATGTACTTCTGTTTGATAATTTACTCTTCTATATCAATGTTTCTTATTCCATCTACATGTTTTGACTTAGGAGGAAGAAAATAATATTTTTCAATATATTCTTCTACAACAAAAATAACAAAATCGTAAGTCTCAACTATGTGGGATCGGTTACATGAATCTTTTGGTGCTATTGAGATATGTAAAAAGTTATATGTTTGGTTAGGTTCAGAGTACTTAAATCATTATTTATAATTTCTATTAAGGTCCTTTTAGGTTTTCCTTTACCTCTTCTCATACTACTAGCATTAATTATTTCACCTCTTCTGATTATCGTATTTGGAGATCTCCTAAGTACATGCTCATACCATCATAAATGATTTTCTCTCATCTTATCGTCTATTGAAGTGATTTCAATATGCTCTTTTAAATAACTATTTTTGTGGTTATCAATCTCAAAGATTTTTCTAAGTTTTGATAATTAGATTCTGGAAGTGAACATAGTGGAAAATGGAAGGTTATCTAAATTCATAATGTCTTGGAGATGAAGCTTGCTAAATAGATTGCTTAATATGATAACATTCATCAATTCATATTGGTTTTTGAGCAACTAGCTCTATTTTTGTTGGAGTCATCTGCAAATAGATGTACAACTTTATATTTATCCACTTAATATTTGAAAAAAGTTTATAGATGAAAACTTGTGTAGCACTTTTTAGTTGGGTAGTTGGTTTTTTTAAAAAGAAATTATATACATGAACAATGACAGTATTGGTTATCAAGATTATAACAAATTGCTAACTGATTCACTTAGATTTGGAAGCTATATCACATACGAGCAAGGAACAAATGATAAATGATTAAATTAAAACGAAGCTTGAAATCCTATAGCTGAATGATACATGTAATTGTAAATAAATACAATAAAGCAAATTGAGGAAGGGTGTGTTTGGAAACACATTTGTACTAATATGCATTTGGAGAAAGAGATTTGAGTGAATGTGCAGTTGTGCAATGCTTTGAGTGCTTGGTAAATAATATATGAAATTACATTTTCAATGTGCATTGACGTAAGTATTGTTTGGTAAAATTATATTTCAAAAACTCATTGAATATTATATGACAAATTTACCTTTCTAATATTTTTAATATGTATTCAAATGTGAATACATATTTTTTATTTAAATTAATATGTAAATAAATAAAATAAATAAATGAATGTATGTCATCTTACAAAAAATTCATATGGTCCAGTTAATATAAAATATCCTTTAAAAATAAATAAATAAAGTATCATATTAACGATGACAAAAATTGAGAGAAGGGGAGAGGAAATGATTTTAGATAATGCCACAGGGTACTTTGAAAATTTTGAAAAATTTCACTAATATCCGACAAAATGCTGAAATGCCCTAAGGTGGCATTGGTATCTAAGCATTTGAAATGCAGCATCCAGGCCAAATAAAATAACATTAGCATTTGAGCATTTGCAATGTAACATCCAGGCCAAATGCGATTTGAAAAAAATTTATCAAACATCAATTCACATTTAAAATGTGTATTGGGTGATTAATGCATATTTCAAATGTGTTCCCAATTCCCAAGTGCACCCCAAGTACTTGACTTGATGTTGATCAATAAATTAGTTGGCCTAGAAGATTGTATTCTTCCTGTGCTTTTGAGTTAGACACCAACTATTTCTCTTAAGAATTTTCTTGTGATTAATGCTTTATCTTTGAAGTGGTTGGCATGTATTATAATTTCCATAGTGAGTAAATCATTCTAGGAAGTCTTTTATAGTCCATAAAGCTTATAAGCCATCAGAGGACAAAAACATCATCAGATCCATTATTTTAAACACTTATTCACTCCCTTATTGCACCTACTTTTGATATCTATTTAGGAATGGACTGTTAGCTCATGATGTATCAGACCGTGATTAGTAGTTCTGATGCGATCTGCTCTTGTTGACAGTTGAGTCTGTAGAACCTCTAGATCTTTGTAGTAGTTCTAGATTTTGGTACATAGGTAGCAAAAGTTATTGAGATGATTGCCATGTTATAATATTTATTGCGGCCTTCTAGAATCAAAGGATTGCTCAGAGTGCTGCTTTCTAGTTTGAGTTCTGGACTGGAACCAATTTTACCATGCCATTGAGGGTGGAAAAGTACTATATTTTTTCTAGTCTTCTTAAATTTGTGTTGCTGATGTAGGTTATCTTTTTAATAGAGTATAGACCCCCAGATAACATGGGAATAATTTATTTGAAATGTGCTTCTTAGGATGTAGAACATGGTGGTTTTGAGATTGCTGCAAAAAAAACAGAAGGTCATAATGTTTGGCACAGTTCAGAATGAACTTTTCTGGTTGTTTTCATGGAGTATCTCAACTAACATGTACTTGCTAGTGGATGACATTCATCTGGACTCCGTTGAGATCTGAAAAATATTTACTGAAAAGTCATGCTTCACTCACATTCACATAATTCATAATTGTCTTGACGTTAGGGATTTGGTCTAGTTGTTAATGTTGTGTGTGTCAATCAATGACTCTTCTTGTGCTTTGGTAAAGATCAGATATGAATTTCTGGACCCAAAGCTTTGCATTAAAGAGAAGGAAGGCCAGAGAAATATATGATTGGAAGATTGTCTTATGCAAGAGAATAATTTGGCTACTGTAAAGTAAATCAGGATATGTTTAATGTCTTTGAAAGGGTTGAGGATCACTGTTTGATGCCTGCTTGAAGAACTTGCCATGCATTATAAACCATTGGTAGTTTAGTTCTATTATTGTCGAGGATGATGTTAGCCAAGGTAAATGACAAATTGATAAAAGGGACATAAAGAAGTCTTCAAGGTCTTTTCCTTGTGAATGCATCTTTGGATGATAGATCCCTGGATGACCATTTTCTGAAAGATCGAAACGACAAGTCTTAGGGATGAAAAGAGAAAAGCAGTGGAGGGCACCTGCATATTCTAATTTGCAACAGTGTTGGTGCATTGTTAGATTTGGTTCATGTGGTGAAAATTTTCAGCAAATGGGAAGAAAACTGAAAGTGGGTAATCAGCAGTGTCGAAATACCTGGATGATGGAAAGAGGATGAGTATATATGTGTATATTATTTTTGTCAAGAACTAGCACTTGACCTTAGCTATTAATTTTTAAATTCGGCTTCCAAAGCCTCTTGGGGATCCTTTGAACTATTAATTTGTGCTGCATAAGAGGCTTATTTATCAACTTCCAGCCTCAGAAGATATATAGATTTTATTTTTCTTTCAACATAGCATTTCAAGCTTATAGTGCATAGTAGTTTTGTCCTGTTTAACTTGTCTCAGTACATCAATTCTCTTTACCAAAATGGTAACAAATTAGTCTAGACTTCATTGTATAATAGCACTAAATTTCTACATGCCATATTACTTCATGATGGCTTGCTAATAGAACTCCTTTACCTCTTTAATCATTGGTTCCACAAGTTAAAAATATTTCCTTAGTAATTTGGTGTTTTAATTTGTCATTTCTTGGTTAGCTTTAGTTTTTGTGAAGTAGTAAGTTTTCAAATTTTTTCCTGCTTTGGATTTTCTGGGCAAGTTTCATCTTCTTGAGAGTTCTTCCTTCTGTGGATAAAGAAAACCTTTTGGAAATTAATGTTTGGATATAATAACCTCTCGGGAATGGACTTGTATCTCTTGTTGTAACTGCTCAGTGTTGCTTGTATTATCCAGTTAGCTTCAAAGTTCAGGTGCAATATATAAGCTTTCAGCTGGTTGTGTCATGCTGCAGGTGTGTCCTACAACCTAGAGCAAAATGATAATGGTTCTTATAGAGTAAAGATATCTGCAAATTCCCCTAAAAATATTGTAGATTTGAGGAGACCTCTGGAGCAGTTGACACAAGGCAAAACAATAAGTCATTCAAGCCTCACCCCAGCAGTGCTGCAGCTTCTTTTTTCCCGGGATGGTGTTGCATGTTTAAAAACTGTGGAGCAAGAGACTGGAACTTATGTTCTGTATGACCGGCAGAACTTGAACATCAGAGTGTTCGGTCCCCCAAAGGAAGTATCTGCGGCTGAGAAGAAGTTGGTCCATTCACTGCAAACTCTCCATGAGAACAAGTTACTTGAGATCCCCCTCCAAGGGCGCAGCCTCCCACCGAACCTGATGAAAGAGGTGGTGCAGAGGTTTGGGTCAGATCTTCAGGGGCTCAAGGAAAATGTGCCTGGGGCTGAGGTAACTCTCAGTACTCGACGCCATACCCTCTACGTTCGAGGAGACAAAGAACTAAAGCAAAGGGTCGAAGACCTGATCTCTGAGGTGGCGCTATCCATCAATCAAAATAGGGTAATTGAGAGGCCACCAGAATCCTGTTGCCCCATATGCTTATGCGAGCTGGAGGATCCTTACAAACTCGAAGCTTGTGGGCATACATTTTGTCGAGCTTGCTTGGAAAATCAACTTGAATCGACCATAAGATCACGTGATGGTTTCCCCCTTTGTTGCACTAAGGTGGGGTGCCGGAAGCTAATCCTGCTTATAGATCTCAGATCTCTGTTATCATTCGAGAAGCTGGAAGAGCTCTTCAGAGCTTCGTTGAGTGCATTCATGGCATCCAGTGATGGGACCTATTGGTTTTGTCCGACACCTGACTGCCCCAACTTATACCGTGTTGCGCCCCTGGAAGAGGAGGTTGGGCCTTTCATCTGCGGGGCTTGCTTAGCGGAGACATGCAGGAAGTGCCATCTCGAGTACCATCCCTTTGTATCTTGTGAGAGGTACATGGAGTACAAGGAAGACCCGGACCTCTCGCTGGCAGAATGGTGTAGGGGGAAGGAAAACGTGAACAACTGCCCTAGCTGTGGGCTTACCATCGAGAAGACGGAAGGTTGCAACCATGTGGAGTGCAGGTGCGGAAGGCACATCTGCTGGGTATGCATAAAATCCTTCAGAAGCAGCGATGAGTGCTATTCACACCTCAGGTCTGTCCACCAATCCTACTGATTGGATGCACTCTAGATGTATACATGTCCATATTACATATGTCTATATATATATATATATATATATATATATATATATATATATATAGATATATATATCTGTACGTGGTGGTCAGGAAGACTTTTTTAGTGTAGCCTAAGTTGATTGTGGACTCGTGTATTCTTCATGTACGGCGACTTAGTTGGGCGTTCCTCGTTATTGTTGTTATTATTTTGCATGGCAGAATGGACGGACACAAGCAGCGATCACATCCTTGAAGCTGGATCTGTTGCATTAGCAGATCTGATGTGCATCATCAATCAACGCCATAATAATGTGTTCAGAAACTCTATAGGTTATGTGGAGCTATGTACGAATTATACTGACATATTTGATATTGTTAACTCGGTAATCATCTCTCTTTTTTAATGGCAAGCAGGCACCAAAGAGAAAAAGAGTAAAGTACATAGCAATTCACTCGCTCCTATAACTCTTCTTTCTTCATCCGAAACTTCATCTGACTCGTACAAGTCTCTCCGGAGCGAGTCTCCAGGGAGGGAAAAAGGAACAGTAGCCTCGAGCGATCAACAGGGCAATCGTCTGCAATTCTTGGCTTACCGTTTAGGATCTTTAGCATTGCAAGTCAGCGATCAGAATCAATCACTGTATCCATCTGCGACATGGGAGTCTGAATTGAAGCCTTTTTGCCCAAACAGCCGTAGCATTATTTGAGCAAAGATGGACCAGTCATGAAATCTCTTATATCTTTCTTTAATTCCTCCCATCTCTTTAGTATTAGGCAAATTTGGATTTGAGGTTCTCCTACTTCTATGAGAATGTCTGCAGGTTTTCTGCCTTCTGATCGCTGGTTTTAGGACCAATCTGCAGAGTCACATGCTGCAACAACTACTTTTTCTTCCCAATCAAATGCAACCATTTTGTCCTCCATCTTTGAGGGGGGAATGCTTGGATGATGTACTGCTATTAGCTTTAGACTCTCTCATCATATCTTCAAAGATCAATGGCATCTGGGATATACTTCAAATTACCAGAGATGTTTCCATTATAATAATGTTGTTTCACTGCCAAATTTTGATCAAAGAATGGATTTTAGATGACCAAGTTGTCTTTTTGTTAGAACAAAGAGATAGCAGCCTTGAACAGCACAATCTTTTCTTCTCTAAATGAGAAAAGAGCATACTTATTTACATGATTTGGCCAATTAATCTATCTGAAAGGAAGAAGACGACGAAAAAGAATAATTATAAGTTGCTTTTTTATTTTTATTTTTGTGTGTGTGTGTGTGTGAGCTTAAGACAATGAAAAAATCACAAAATTACAATGCCAGGCTTCCTACATCACAATCTGTTCCTTCAAGACTCTTATAAACAGAAGAAAGAAATAAGAAACTCTATAACTCTAAAAAAGATATTTAAAATCTACAAATTTGGCTCACGAAGGATGTGATATTATCATAGCCTACAAATTTTCACCTTAGATTAAAAGTTACATGCGCTACAAACTCAGACTAAAATAAGATTATTCTACAAAAAGAAAAGAGAAGGCATGAAATTATACATCTTTTTGGAAATTCATATATAAATGATAAGCCAATGGAATATAATTACATGTGGAAGGGATTAAGACAGTCCAATGTTCTCCTCTCGAATCCTCCCTATCATTTCACATACAGCTGCTGCAATCTGAGTCACCGAGGCATATGAGCAGTCATCCTCCACCTGCCAACCAAATGTGCAGTATAGTGTTCATGAGAACTGAAGAGAACACAGTCCATTATGTTGCCTAAACAACAGTATATACCAGCACATCAACGTTAAGATTGCGGCTCAGCGAGAGAGAGAGAGAGAGAGAGACTAAATTAGAGGCTTATGTACCTTGAGACTGAAGGAGTAGAGAACCCTCTCATTGGCAGTGGTTGCATTCAGGTGCAGTGGCGTGAGCCGCAGATTCTGCAGCCATGTCAACAGCTTCGACAGCTGCTTGGGGTGCCGCCTCGAGAGCACCTTGAGGTTGACATGGCTCTCTACGATCGTTACCTCAATGTCGGCCATGGCAGATCGTCTCACCACCATAACTTCGTTACCGCTGTAGTCCTTGTCGACGTTGGTGACACCATTCTGACTCCTGCTGCTGGTACCCCCATTAAAGGAGCAGGACGAGTACTGTGGGGTGTTGAAGAAGTCGGCGAAAGGAGAAGCGAACCCATCAGTGTCTGCTCGCTGCTCGAGTTGCTTCTGCACTTGAAGCGATTGCAGGAGCTGCTCAAGTTCCTTAACGTAATTGATTGCGCCCCCAACGATCGATGCTTGATCACCCTGTAGTGTTTTGGTACATTATATATATTACAGTGTCACCTCACGTGGCTTGCTGCGGAGTTTTAGAGACCGATGAAGATGGAGCGAGCGTAAAGTATGAGAGGAGGAAGCAGAGTGCGCATTATTACCCTTGGGACATAGGAGGGAGGCATCAGAGATCGGAGCACGGCGAGGTATTCGTTCATTTGCTTGCGTCGGTTGCGCTCCACAGCGATGTGGACCATCCTCTGGCTCTCCACCTCCTCCTTGTTCTTGATGCCCTTGGTGCGTCGCCGCTTCCTCCGGCTGACCACCTCGGTGCCCTTGCCCTCGGCCGGCGCTTCCTCCTGACCCTCCGCTGTCGAATAGCTCGCGTGCCAGCCCTCCAAGTCTTGCACCAAATCGGAACAAGATGGGTACCGAGTTCCATCCATATCCCGATCAAGCATCGAACTCTTAACCTCCATGCTAACATCTCCAAGGTCATAGCTACATGGCCCTCCGCCAGGAGTGGTGCAGCTCTCCTTGCAAGCGTAACCGAACAGTCCCTGAGAGAATACAACAGCTTCTAATGCCATTACCAACTTTCGGATAGACATGCACTCAACTTTCCTCTTCACAGAGGGGAGGGAAGAGATGGGCTTTTAAAGGAAGAAGAGAATAGCTGTTGAAGCTGGATGAGATGTAGACATCGTGTGTTTCTTGTGTTACTAGTAAGCTGAAAAAAAGTATATTAACCAAAAACACACACTGCAAACCGGTCCTTTTCTCTTTGTGATGTGCAAACGGTAGGTTGGTATCGACACTCGAGAAATGTAGAGGAAGCAGACAAGAATGAACAGGGATAAGAGATTCCAGTGGCCATTGAAGTTTTAGGTGTGAATGTGACCATACTCTGCGTAATTCTGTGTTGGTCAAGCTGTGTAACAGGATAGACAGGAGAAACAATGGGACGAACGCCCACTTGCTGCAGGAGCTGGCATACATTGAATCCACCGTAGTTGCACCACGGTGCTTCCGCCGCAGGTGTACAAGTACAGTCCATGTGCCTCGAGGGTGGAGAAGAAAATTCCAGTTGTCCCCGAGGTTAAGCTATCAAATTATTTGCTCGGTCACGCGATTTGGCGAAAGATTTGGAAACCATTGTCTAGAATTGAAGAGCTTTGCAACTTGTATTCTGGCTGTAGAACTGAGAAAAGTATTCAGATAGCAACAAGCAACAGTTAGCAGCTGCTGTTTCATACTTGGTGGTGAAGACAAGATTCTAATCAACCTACTGCTCCTCTTGTCGGTGGACCCTCACTGTGGCTGCATCGACAATTGTTCCTTGGTGCGGTGTTGATAATTCAGCCGTAAGTACGACATGTTTCGATTGATACAGGTGATGTAGGATGATGATGGTCCAAAAGAGGTCAGCGACGACGCTACCTGCAAGTGTATAGAAGAAGCCAAATAGGATGGAAGACAATTTAATTCCTCTCAAGTGGCTAATTGAGGGTGAGATACTGCAGAATCCATAACGTATCTTTTGCGTACTCAACTCGGTCTCGAGCAAGGAATGGACAGATTAATTGTTTTTGTCCAAGTGTACTGAAGGCAAACATTAACAAAAGCTGATGGTTACGTACTTAAGATTATCTTATCACATACCCCTTTGTTACTTGACATACCAGTATTATTGATTACTGATGCAAACTACTAGATTGTATTGGTTTCTCACAGTACCTCTCACTACCATCCCCAGTTTCTGGAGGGAATCAATTCATAGGTTGCAATTTTACACTGTCTCGTCATCAGAACTCCTTTATGCACTTTGTTCAACAAGATACTATGTCGGTGGATATGGCACATAGGAGCTCAGAGGCAGTATGCACAAGGGAAGAGAGATGGTTGAATTGTAAAAGCTACTATATTAGAATATCTCGTTTTTTTTTTTTGATCTCATATTTTTCTTGATCACGACTATCATGAGAAGATTAGATTTTCTCTATATCTTACCATATAAAAAGGATTTGACATCCCTTGATTAGTGTTTATGAGATTCATCTAATTATTTTTTATTCTATAAATTGGGTTGTAATGCATACAGCTAATACAAAGTTTCACCTTTACCTTCTTTTTCATGATATCAAAGTCACACAATGCTCAAAGTTGAGTCTCATCTCTCTCCCTCACGAATCCATCAACTATGATGAACAAGTATCAATTCTATTTCATCTATTTGTAAGACTTATCCTTTGCCTCTTGCGTCTGCTTATATTCAATATTTTTTCTTCTGTATATCTCAAACACAACTAAATATTTCTCGACACATTTTTATTAATTTTTAAATGCATTAACTATACTCATTGGGCCCAACTATTTGATCTCAAGTTTTTGGGTGTGCTTGTTTGTTCTTCTTCAGCCTGAGTATAAAAAAAATGGCAAACTCGATCATGATTATATTATTTCTTTGGGGTATGAAATTGAATATAAATGATACAGATATTATGATCTTATTTTTTAAACGTCTTCATATCTCCCATCATATGACCTTTTGGGAATACAAAATGTTATAAGAAATGTCTTTCTTTAATATGTTTATCACTAGTGAGACTCCATTATTCATAAATATTTCATGACATTTTTTTGGTTCAATGACGATCGCTTCCGGCCATGTTTGTTAACTGTGAAAAATTAAATATAAATTCTCATATCACTATTCATCGTTATTTTGAAAGAGAAAATGAGCCCTCTACTTATTTAAAAGATTTTTATTATTATTTTACCTTTATCACTCTGCATAAACCTCTCTCTTTACATGAGGCTTTTGCTAATCCATTTTAGCAAAATGCAATAAATTAAGAACTTGATGCACTTATCAAAACTTAAACGTGTGATTTGGTTAACTTATATATATATATATACATATATATATATATATAT
>LVTN01001366.1:27772-38002 GCA_001649415.1 Musa itinerans
CTCTACTCGTGCCTTCATGAGTCACTTCGAGTATATGCCAAATATCAAATACAGTTTCACAAATCGAAACACGATTGAACTCGTTTTTATTAAGAGCACAAAATAAGGCATTCATAGCCTTTGTATTTAGAGTGAAAGTCTTCTTCTCCAATTCGTTCCAATTGATCATTGGAAGAAAAGACTTTGAAAATCTATTTTCAATAATATTCCAAAGTTCAAAATCCAAGGAAATAAGGAAGATCCTCATTCGGGTCTTCCAATAGGTGTAATCTATCCCATTGAACATAGGCGGACGTGTAATAGAGTGACCCTATTGGTTTCCGACATATGCCATCTCTCTTGGGTTTTAATCCAACTGAGAGTGAACCTACTCTGATACAAACTGTTAGGATCAAGAGCACTAAGAGGGGGGTGAATTAATGCAGCAGAAAACTTTCGTCGGTTCAAAAAGACTTCGTACGAAAACCATTTTGGAAAGATCTTTAACTTGAGAGCAAATGAAAGTATAGTTGATATAAAGCAATGGATGCAGTTTGCAGTTAAGATAAAGAGCATAATGTAAATGCAAACCGAGATTTAGAGTGGTTTGGTCAATCTTGACCTACATCCACTTTTGGCTTCCTCCTTCGACGAGGTCACTGACGTCCACTAGAGGCCTTCCTTCAATAGGCGAAGGCCAACCACCCTTTTATAGCTTTTCTCCTTTTGACGGGCTTAGGAGACAACCCTTACAGATTTTCACTCCTCTCTTGAATGGTCAACACTTAGAAAGAAAGAGGGAGAAGAACTTCTAGCCTTTTACAACACTTTTAAGCTCTCAAATACTTATAATAAAAGTAAGCTTTAAGTGCCCTTTTATGCAGGAAAGGGTGGGGTTTATATAGGCCCCAATCAGTTTGAATTTAGAGTTCAAAAGTGTCATCTCCTGGATTTTCGGGGTCCTAGCGGTACCACCGCCATAACTAGGCGGTACTACTGCCTATCAACTGTCACTGAGCGGTACTACCGCTCAGTCTGGGTGGTACCACCGCTTGACTTCGCTCGAAGACCGAGCTCAGGCGGTACCATCGCCTGGCAGGGGCAGTACCACCGCTGGCAGTAATAACTGCCGGCGGTACCACCGCCTGACAAGGGTAGTTCAACCACCCAGAACTCCTGGGAGATCGAGTCTCCTAGGCAGTGCCACCGCCGGCCAGGAATTCTGGGTCCGAATGGGCTGATCCATTCGGCCCAGTTTGGGTCTGTTAAGGGCCCAATTGGCCCCAAATTAAGTTAATGCGATCACCTCCCAATCCTAACTTAATCTTCATGCTAACTACGACAATAAAGATATTAATACTGTAAATCGTGTTCTGGTGCATCAATCGCTTCCTCCGACGAGCTTCCGGCGAACTTCCGGCGAACATCCGACGAACCCTCGGCAATGCTCCGGTGGACTCCCGGCAAACTCTTGGACTTGCGACGATCCTCTTGGCGAGTTCCGATGAGCTTCTTTGGCAAGCTCCTGGACTTCTCGGATTGTTTCCGTAGAACCTCCGATGACCGTCCGGACTTCCGACGAACTCTCGAACCCCCAACGTAATCTTGGTCTTGACTCCAGCTCAACACTTGCTGCATGTCTTACTGCCATCGTAGTTAATCCTGCACACTTATCTCAACATATAGATTAGATAAACAAATGACAATTGACTTCATAATCAAAATCTGAGATTCAACATGTACCAAGCCTAATATAATGCATGCTCTGAGTGTCACGAGCCAATATCAAGCAGATCCAGGCTTGGAGCATTGGAAAGCAGTAAAGTGTATCCTTAAGTACATGAGAAGGACAAAGGATCTTTTACTAGTATATGGAGATAGTAGCCTCAGGGTTGAAGGCTACATGGACTCGAGTTTCCAATCCGATGTCGATGATAGTAAGTCGAATTCGGGGTATGTGTACACCTTGCATGGAGTAGTGTACTTAAAGAGTTCCAAGCAAGATACTACTGCTGATTCGATCATAGAGGTAGAGTACATTACTGTAGTAGAGGCTGCAAAGGAGGGAGTCTGGATGAAGAAGTTTATCATATATCTAGGAGTTGTGCTACGTAGCGAGGAGCTGATTCCCTTATATTACGACAATAATGGGGTGATTGCTCAAGTGAAGGAACTTGGGTCCTATTAGAAATGTTCTGAGGAGATGTAGTAGTGAAAAAAATTCCATCCAAAGATAACATTGCAGATCCACTAACAACGTCATTATCTCATATTATCTTTGAGCATCACATGGGTCTAATGAGGATCAGACATATAGGTGATTGGATTTAGATCAAGTGGGAGATTACTGGTTATATGTGCCCTGCAAGCCAATCATGTGAGTGATGGTACATGTGACTTGACATGCAGTCATTTTGCTTATTATATTTTAGTATTTTATCACTTTATATTGATTGTTGCAGATACACATATATATATTGTGATGTCCTTAGATCCGTGCAATGGGAATCGGATCGTGATAAGATCACGATAATGAGACCGATTCACCTTAAAACATAGATCCTAAATAATTCCAATTATAGGTTACTCGATAGGGACATTGAGATAACCGAATAGACTAGTGTGTTGTATACCCATCTATATGAAGGATGCAATTGGTCTTATAGCTGCTCATATGAGGACACTAGGGATACAGTACAGGTGCTCATTGGAGAATGAGTTCACTAATTGATCCGCTTACGGAATATTGGATGGTTGATGATGCCTTATTGTCAGATAGCGATTCCGTAGTCCCAATGGTATATCTGGTCCTTAGACTTGAGATACTAAGGATGTTCTGTATGAGTACTCCATTCTTTGATACTAGACTTATAGGTTTGGAGGTTCTAGATCTAGCACAGTCAGTCATCGGGAGTGGTAGCCAACTTTACGAGAACTATTGAGTGTCGATAGAGGATTATCCACTCTCGGTGTCATGAGACAAATATCCCATGTGTCTTTGCTCAAACAAATCCTTGGCTAGGGTCATTCGGATTGAGAGGTAAAGAGTTTTTCGGGAGAATTCGATTTGAGCGAGACTCGATTATAAACCGTATGGGTCTGACAGCACTATGCCTGGTATATAGTCTCTAGGATATTAGATAGATGAGTGACTATAGGTACATGGTAACTGAGGACAGATAGGTCTAATGGATTGGATTCCCCTGTATCATCTGGGGACTGCGCTGTAGTGGCCTAGTACGTCTGCAATCGATGAGTCGAGTGAATTATTATAGAGATAATAATTTACTGATCCAAAAGGAGTTCTGATAAGTATGACTCATAGCCAACTCGATATTGAGCCTAGAGGGTCATACACATATGGTAGGCATTGCGATGAGTAGAGGTTCGGATATGAGATATCCGCTAGAGCCCCTATCTTATTGGATATTCAATAAGCCCCTGAATTATCAAATCCTATGGATGAGATCCAATAAGAGCCAATGAGAGATTATTGGATAGAGATCCACTAATTTAAGAGGCTTGAGTAGTTGGATGGAGATCTAATACCTAATAGAGTAGGATCCATTAGGGTTAAGTTGACAAGGGACCTCTATAAATAGAAGGGAACTAATGGTTCATAGCTATAGCCTTTTTGGGTTGTCTCTCCTATTCTCCTCCCCTTCTCCTCCTCGGAGCAGGCTTGGAGATTTTAGGAGCATCATCGTAGCCTTGTTGTGTAGATCACCACTAGAGAGGAGGACGCTTAACCTCCTTCATCCTCTCCTAGAGATCTGTAGGGATTCAGGGATATACGATCTCTCTAGGTAACACAATCTTTCATTTACGCATTTTTAAGTTTCGTAGATTTTACGCACCAATCTTCGCATGACAACAAATATATCTTTGAGAAATTGGGGATTTTATTTTCTGTTCTTCCGCTGCGCATATGATGTTGCCCTTGGATTTCCCAACACGATTCTCATTGCACCGATCCATGGGCATCATAAAATATTCATACAACAAATAATATAAAATGATAAAATATCAAATAATATAATAAATAAAAAGAGTGCATGTCATGTCACACGTGTCATCACTCATGTGATTAGCTTGTAGGGCATCTATGACTAGCATTCTTCACATCAAGTTGCTAAAGCTTCTATTTAAGATTAGCTGCTAAAGCAATCATCATCCTAACAAATGTCATCTTGGCCACAGGACTAAAGGTTTCCTTTTTTTTTCTTTTTTTTTTTTGAGAAAACCCTCTTGCAACAAGTCTTGCCTTATAATGGTCTATACTTCTATCTAACTTACATTTCATCTTATAAACTCATTTGCAAGTAATTAAATCTATATTTACATACTTTGACATAAGATCTCAAATTTTATTTTTATGAAGAGCATTCATTTTTTCATTCATGCCATTCTCCCACACCTTAATACCTTTGGCTTCATCAAAATAAGTAGACTCAAGATCATCAATTGGTTCAGAAAAGGAATAGTGATATATATTTACATTATCTCCATCTCTTTAACATTCTGGTTTGATAATTATTCTTTTTAATCTTCTCAATTTTAGAATTTTCTCGTCATGAATATTATTACTCCCCCTATCGCTTTGCTCCATCATTCGTGGTGAAAAATTAATAGGAGTAGATAAAAATGAGGAAGAAGATGAGTCAAAATCCATATGAGTATTTAGATGATAAAGGAAACTTAATTACAAGTTTTGAACATATATCACTTTCATTATTATGATTGATATTTAAAAAAAATTTACTTGTAAAGGATAATAACAAGAAACTTCATCAAACACAATATCTTGAGATACCACATACCTATGTGTTTATAGATTCATACATTTTCAACCTTTCTTCCTTTCATCATAGTCAATAAGGATGCATTTATTAACCTTAACATCAAGCTTGCTTCTCTTTGAGTTTGGTACGTGAACATAGCATGAAAAATCAAATGCTTTGAAATATTTAATATTTGGTTTCTCATCAAACATAAGCTCATACGAAGACTTCAAATTAATTGAACTAAGAGAAATTCGATTAATAACATAAATTACACATGCTATACCTTCTGCCTATAAGACTTTGGGTAAATTTTTTGCATGAGGCTAATACTTATAGATCTCCATGAAATGTCGAATCTTTCATTCAACCATACTATTTTGTTGTAGTGTATATGCATATGTAAGTTCCTTTTTGATACCACACTCCTTATAAAAAAAGAAGAATCTATCAGAAGTGATCTGCCATTATCGATGCATAATTTTTTAATTTTTCTCTCAAGAGCACTTTCAACTATTAACTTGAACTCTTGAAATTTTAAAAATACTTTTTTTTTTTCACAAAATAGATCCAAGTGAACTTTATAAAATCACTAATAAAGAAAAGCATATAAAGAAAACCTAAATAAGATGGTATTTGAGTAGGGCCCATTAGATCATTATGAATAAGCTCCAAGGGAAATTTACATGAAAGTGATATATCAAAAAGTTGAAAACCATTCACTAAACTTTTTTGTATCATAATCTTTAATTTATAAAAATTTATATGACTAAGTCTTGCTAGATTGATGCACCATTATTTATACTCATCTTATCAACATTGATACTGACAAAATATATAAATCTTTAACCCTTCTACCAATATGTATTATATCTTATTTAATTTTTTTATATTGTGAAGAAATTTGATTTCATTAGGAATAAAAAGAACATAATTTCCATGCATTTATAACAGAGAATAGATTTTTCTTCGGAATATGATACACACTCTTTAATATAATAGGATCATTATCTTTATTTGAAATTATGATGATATTTTCCCTTTTCACTTGGTGAACAATACTATTTGTCATGGTAATTGCATCATTACTTTCATATCGATGAAGATTGGTGAATTTGGTATCATCACTAATGAGATGATGACCACATCTTGAATCAATAATCTGGTCATGTTCGAAATCGATAGATGTTATGACATTAGTAGTCTTAGCCATAAAACATTTGTCTTAATCTTCATTAGTAGCATTAGAACAATATTCTTTATTTGCAATATTTTCTCCTTTAATCTTCACACTATTTTTTCTTGATATGACCTAACTTGTCACACCTATAATACTTAATCTTCTTTCGATTTGTACTATTATTTGAAGAAGACTCTTACTTACTATTAGCATCATCCTTCTTCTCTTTATCATTATTATTATTCTTTTTCTTATTTGTAAAAGAGCATCTCCATCTCTCCTTGAAATAGAAACTCTCATCATTTGACGAGTTAAGGGTTCTTAAGAAGCAAGAAAATTTTCCAACTCTACTAAGAATGGCTGTTAAATCTATCTTTGAATAAATATAATATAAGAAATATATTCATTTTAAAGACTATGAATAATATATATTTTATTTGTGCATAAAAATATGTTCATTTGGATCTAAGAGTGATATCTGAACATAAATTTTAATCTTCAAAAAATATTGAGAAATTGAGATATCACCTTAAATAGTATTTACCAAATCATTCATAATCCAAATCTCTAAAGTTGATTTGCAACAAATAATGTGTTTAAAGAAATCATAGATCCCAATAGTATAAATTTAGCTTTTGCATTTAAAGCCCTACATCTTTTTATGACATCTCCATCTGTAGCATTTGGTGCTATTGTTGTATTGCTACCAACTACTTCTCATAGATCTTTTCCTATAGGATAAAACTCTAAATACATCTTTCACATCTTATAGTTAGACTGATTGAAAAATTCAATACTAAAGTATAAGGTCGGAGTTCAACATCCTATAAATATTTTGATAAGTTCAATAAAACTTTTCTTATTTCCATCTCAGTTTCTTCTTTTTACCTTATCTTTGAATCAATATGGTTTTTCATTTTACTTTAAAAAATACACACACCACTGATTATTAATTACAGTGGGTGAAATAATCATGTGGAGGTTCCAACAAGAGTGATGCCGTGGTAAGGAGGGATTTATGCACGAATTTCTACAAGATTGTTCCTGAGACAATAAATAGTCTTAAACTGGTTTTTTGTACGGTTACAGATTCAATGATGCGTTCTCCTGCCGAGCTGGGTGATTCAGAAACCATTTAATGATCTACAGAAGTTCATCCTGTCATGAATAGTTGTGTTCCATAATTGGATTCCTCAAAATTGAGATGTCAAAAGAGTAATCATCTCCGATTGTTTGAAGTCATAATTGGATGTTGCAGGACGTGGGTGCCTACAAATTAATGCTCAGTAGTGATGGAGAAATAGTTTAGGTTTCCCAAGCAAGCACAAGCAATGCCGCAAAAAGGACTCGAAGTGGAAGCATATATGATTGAATCTTGACGTAAATAAAAAGTGTGCTATTCTTTTACATGCGTGACATGCAAAAGATTGTGCTATAAGGAACACTTGTGTTAATTTGATGAACACATATAATATAACACATGTCTAGTTCACATTATTATTTGTATACAAAAGAAAAATAATACAGAAGAAGAATCGTGGAATTTGATGCAAGAAACAAACAATAACTTTATTTCTTCTTCATGACAATTTCTAAACTTTTTCTCGAGTCCATCCTACTTAATCATGAAACAAAGATTTATAATAACCATGCATTATGATATCTTTCATATAACAAAACATCCTTTGATATCTTTCATATAACAAAACATCCTTTGATGTAGCTAAGGATTCTATGGCGTTTTTCACATACACAAGATTATGTTAAAAAGGAAAAAACATGTATATTTTTCATGCATGAACACTTCTATAGCACTCATTTTGTGTTAATTTGATGAACACAGCATAATATTGAAGTGCCCCTATTACTTCGATTTTGAATTAACGTTACAAATGGAAAGCCAAAAACAGCATAACACTATCCAAAATAAAAATAACCGAAGTATTAAAAAAAAATTCATATAAAGTCATTAAAAAATAATATATCAATATATTAAAAGGGTTTGACTCACGAAATCCATTAAATCGAGCATTATTTCGCTCAAAAAATCAATGTTGATACAATTTCAACATTTAATGTGTTCAAGCCACTCCAAGTTACCATTTAAAATGTATAAAAACTTACAGAAGTGGCTAATATTTTCAAGTTTTTCAAGTAACTTTGATTGGTTTAACCTTAAGAGTGCCCTAGTTAAATTGACTTTGATGAGGGTTATACTAGTTTTGAATGGGAAATCAAAAATAGTTCCAAGTTCGTGTAACTAAAGTCAAAAAATATTTCATTCATTTGAAGCCAATGAAAAATATTAGTGTAAGAAAGGTTCTTCGGGCCAAGAAACCATAAAATGGAGCCTTAACTTGACCAAATATTTGTTGAAATCAATTTTGGTCATTAATGTGTTGAAACCAGAATTAATTATCATTTTAGATGTGTTAAAAATGCAAAAAAAATAACCAATATTTTTTAATAATTGATTTATAAAGGTTTTCATTTATATTTTGAAAAGGGTCAAACTATTTTTTAAATTTAAAATTAAGAATAGTATAATCTTATTCAAAATTAGTGTAATTGTAATCAAAATTTTTTCTTACATCCAAAAACATTAATTCATTACAGTGAAGGGGTTTTGAATCAAGAAAATCACAGCAAAAAAAAAAATGAATTTTGGCATAATTTCAGCCTTTCATAGCCAAAAATCAATGTAAAATGTCATTTTACAGGTGTAAAAATTGTAAAAGTGGCCAATATTTCCTTCTTAATTGATTCCCAAGGGTTTTAACTGATTTAGGGTGATTCCTTTATTTAAAGTGCTCAGAGTCACATTGATTTTGGACAAGTATCCATTTTGAATTGGAAGCCAAACACAGTGTAACCTCATTAAAAATAAGTGTGACGAAAATTCAGATTTCTTTTCTTTCCAAACAAGTGTAGATGAAGTTCAATTTTTTTATTTATTTATCCGATGTTATTGGAAAAAGATTATCAGTGTATTGAATGAGTTTTTAATTAAAACAACCGCAAACGGAGCCTCTATTTGCCAAAAATAAAAATAAAAATAATTTTCACACAGATTTCGATCTTCAACGGAGTAAAATCCTCGTAAAACATCATTTTAAGGGTATAAAAATTAAAAAAATTTCCAATATTTCCTTTGTAATTGGTCTCCAAGGTTTTTATAATTTTTTTTCCATAGTTTAAGTTGGAAGTTAACACTAGGTTTCGAACATGGTTAACCATTCTAGAATTGGATGCCAAAAGCAATATTAACTTCATTAAAAATCAGTGTAGTTAGAAGTCCAAATTTTCTTTGTACATCCATAGTAATTGAAATGCAATAATCTTTGTATGGCGAAGGGGTTTTGAGTAAAAGAAAATTATAAAGCTGGCTAGTCATCCTTTGGCTGCAAAGATATACCACTTTACATCAAAAATTATAAAGTCCTCGTTCCTCACATCAAAAACTGCAAAGATATACCACTTTACATCATATACATTTGGCTGCAGACTAGTCATCCTTTAATGTGTACTAGTTTAAGATTTCACTCATTCTAAAGCCAGAAACATGAAAGAATTCACTATATTCACAACTGATGATCCAATTACATGAGCAGATACACACAGTTCGTTTATGAAGACCAAAAGGTTGTCCTTTTAACAAAATTCAGATCACCATTGCACTCACACTAAACATCCGAAGAGGGTTCACAAGTGAGTGCATGTTTGAAGAGGCCTCCTCCTATCGGTTGGTTGGGTATCCTTATTTGAGTGACTTGTGGAGTTGTGGTAGAATCCTTGCATATTCTAAATTTGGGGTTGATCTCTTTAGGAGATCGATCTTCTTGGAACTCTATAGGGGTTCCTCCCTCTAAGTTGCTGCTCAAAGGCTACAGAAAAGATTCATCTATTGCTTATCAAAAGAGGAGGAATATATGGCTATTTATAAGGCTTCTAAACCCTAACTTCTAATAGGACTCCTACTCAAGACTCCTTCTAACCAACTCCTAATAGGACTCCTATTCAAGACTCCTATTCCTTTACAACTCCTGATTCTTCTCTAAGAAATAACCTCCTAATCCTAGTCGGCCTCTTCACCTCTTTAATAGGGGTCGGCTTAGGTAGGTTTTACATGAATGTCCCTCTCAATTAGGACTCTCCTAGCTAGAGTCCTAACAGACCCGCCCTCTTCAAATCAGCCTTATCCTCGAGACTGACGATTTGGGAATTTGATCTTCAAGTCGTCATAGTTCTCCCAAGTGGCATCTTCTGTTAATAGGTTCGCCCACTGTATTA
>LVTN01001366.1:42698-63139 GCA_001649415.1 Musa itinerans
TAAACTTGGGGTTGATCTCTTTAGGGGATCGACCTCCTTGGAACTCTATAGGGGTTCCTCCCTCCAAGTTGCTGCTCAAAGACGCAGAAAAGATTAATCTATTGCTTATCAAAAGAGGAGGAATACATGGCTATTTATAGGGCTTCTAAACCCTAACTCCTAATAGGACTCCTACTCAAGACTCCTACTTCTAACCAACTCCTACTCAAGACTCCTACTTCTAACCAACTCCTAATATGACTCCTACTCAAGACTCCTATTCCTTTACAACTCCTAATTCTTCTCTGAGAAATAACCTCCTAATCCTAACCGGCCTCTTCACCTCTTTAATAGGGGTCAGCTTAGATAGGTTTTACATGAATGTCCCTCTCAATTAGGACTCTCCTAGCTAGAGTCCTAAGTTGCATCATCCTCACGCTAATTGTGGCAATTGGATTACACTGTGTTGGATCTCGATTGATTGAAATTTTCGTGTATCGACTTCTGGTTGGATTTCAATTCTCGTCTTACCACTGACTGACCATCTTCTCAAATTTCTGAGTGCAGCCCCCATCTAATCCATCGTATCTACCCATTTCTGATTCCCCAGTTTCCATCTTTTAGAGAGGTAGTTTTCTCACTGTGCCATGAATTCTCACGATTTAGGTTGAGGAAAGATTGATTTCATCACACAAAGTGTGAATCAGCCCTTCTTGTGTTTCCCACTAGCTGAAGTCGTTTTGATGATACTGTTCGTTCTTTGATCAACATTGTGCCTCCAGGTTTCCCAGAGACTGGTGGATTTTGCAGCTCTTATTCTACTTTTGTTTCATCTTTCTTTATTTCTTTCCTTTATTCTTCTGTTTCCGAGAGTTGTGATATTATCATCACAAATATATGGACAGGAAAATGGACAGCTACTTAGCAATCATAGAATTTCCTAATCAAGAAGAGTGCAAATATTTTTCATGACAAGCTCAACTCTAAAATAGCAGCTGGTAGTAACAACATATGTAATGTCCAATCACAAGATAAAAATCATAAGGCAAAATTCCAATATATTATAATAACATGTTCGATACAATTAAAGGCCACAGCATTTATTACATCCATGGCAGGTCAACCTAACAGCACAAACTGATGTGTACACTAACATCCTTGAAGCCAAATATGATGACCACAAACAATGGCATCGATAACAAGAAGGGAAAAGACTGAAAGCAAAGGCAAAGCAGCAGCAGCAGCGACGAGTGTTGTAGAACAGATTACAGTTTCACAAAGTCGATGTGAACAAGCACCCAGAAACTTGCCGCATAGCAATCGACAAAAAGCTGAACGGAGAGCTTCCGGACGACAGTGACTCCCACTTGTGAAGAAAGAAACCAATCAATGGACCACAACCTCATCCATTCATCATGCAACCAAATGCCCTTCCTTCCAAAATATTTCAGCATGGCCCCATACAAGCCGAATAATGAAGTAACCTGCTCACCCATGTCAACAAAAGCAATTTAACCTCCACAATACTCCAGGAAATCATTAAAGTTATATACATAATAGCCAGGTTACATTTCCTTTTCTTCTTTGCACTGCCATTGTCTAAAGAAACCAACAACGACAGCTAAAGTGGCAATCACCACTCAACATAACAGGCGTGTGCAAGCCTTCCTTTATAGATTCATCGCACACGCGCACTCCTAAGAATTCCCATCATTCCCTTTCAGTCAAAAGAAGCTACTCTTGGACCCTCTTTGCATCAATTTGGAATCCTCATACAAACTCATAAATACCAAAGGAATAGCCATGCTTTATTGGACCATCATATCCTCCTTCCCCCACCATTAAAGGCCAAAACTCTACCAAAGCTGTGACTTTAGAGTACCGATTCACATCTTCAATCATTGGAGCTGTGTGGAGAGAACCCACTGGCCTCTTCCTTTGTTTTGTGACCGTGACACTTTGAAGAAGGGGGTTTATATATATATATATATATATATATATATGAAGATATATATATATGAAGATGTTGCTGGAGTAGCTGCTAAGGAGAAGCATTCAAAGATTTGGCCTTCAGCTTAAGTGACTTGAGATAGCTGATGGCCACGTCAAGGACAGTTGCTGTGTCCTTCCCATTTCCACCAGGAATAATCCTTCTCAATATGCTAACTGTTTCCTGAATTCTTGCTCTTTTGATGCGCACATCATCTTCTTTCTGATTGTGATCCCCTCCTTTCACACAGCTTGACTCAGAGTGTATACCATCCCCTTTGTTCCTGAGATCTGTAGGAACATCAGGGCAGTGGAGAACTTGCGAGCTTGCAGTATCTACAAGTGATGCATCGAATTCATCCGCATCAACTCTCCTCCTCTTTGCCGGAAGCATAGAGCTAGCTACCTCAGATAATCTCCTCCCTGTCACCCCAACAGGAGAGTGTCCAGTGCTGGCCTCTTCATCATCATGATCCTCATCAGAATCCGAGTACAACAGTGCATTGATTTCCTCTGTGTCTTCATGCATCTCTTCCGCCCCATGCCCATTGGAAACATTGGTGTCGGTGCTGCCTTGCAGACCGAAACCTAGGTCCACGGAATTAAAGAATGGATAAGGGATGTTTGATGAGCTAAATATGTAGCTCCTTCCATCCCTTAACTGATCAAAGGCCAAGTACCTCTTCTCCAACACATCAATTTCAGGAGGCCTTTGAGATGGGGTCAAAGGAGGAATCAAAGATGGTATCTTTTGAAGGGATTTGTTTGTGCAGATACCAGGGAATTGTTTTGCAGCATTCACTGAGAAGACACAACCATAGGGATTAACACAGGCAGGAAGCAACATTGAATTGTTGTTCTGAGGCCTGATATCAAACCGTTGGATATTACTAGCAGAGTTCATATGACTAAATCGCCAAGATGGTTGCTGTGAATCAAACTGAGTAATATCCTTCCCCATCAAAACAAACTTTAAATTAATCACCTGAAAGCAAGTTTTAAGTGGTATAAATAGATACACAAGTCAATCAGACGTACATAACAGTTCAGATTCTAATTAACATATATGCTTTACCTTAGGCAAGTAGTAGATGCCAATTAATATCTCCACAACAGGGTTTACCAGAAAAAGGAGGAAAAAAAAAGAAATCCCAGCTTTATTGAAGAGAACTGTTAACAGGAAGCTAATTTACGTGACCGGTTTCAGGAGGTGGCGGAAGTATTCAGCCTGTCAAAATCAATACATTAGGTTATATATATGAGTTTTGTCTCAAAGCAACGTATTGAAAAATTTGCTTCTAGTTTTCACCTGGCAATCTTGCAATGGTTGGAAGCAAGCAAGGACCCTAACGATTATGGTGGTACTACCGGCAATCCCATTCTCGTGTTTCAAAGCTCGGAATGTTGTTCGTGTTGCTGCTTGGCACACCATTACTACTGTTCTTCCTCGGGAACAAGACCAGTCCACCCAGAACCCAATGAAATCCAAAGAAATTCAAAAAGAGGACAACGAGCCAAATGATTCTCAAAAGAGACCAATAAGATTATTCTAGGAGGCCAGACGTAGGAGGAATGCCAGCCAAATTGCAATCTTCACCGTTTCGCTGGCTCTGAGGGAAAGAGGGGTTTCAAGGACAAGATTGGAGAAAAGAGAGGAGGGCAGTAGATGAAGAGAACCAGAGGGAAAGGTAATGAGTTACAGAATAACTCTACAATACAAGTTCAAGGAAATAACTTTCCGATAAACATCAACCGAGAAACTCAGCCACCGCATACTGTTGGAAATCTTTAACCACAAAAAGAAATTCCCACTTCCTCTGACGATTTGAGATCCCTGCAACAATAAATCCACCTCAAAAGCCTAATCATATGCCAGAATTACTGGAGGACAACAGTTTGCAGTTCAACGTCTTACAAAATCCCAAGCAGAGCACCCAAAAAATAAAGATTTTGGTTTTGAATTCGCGTTAAAGGACATCAAAACCTGTGTTGAAAGAAAAAGAACACTTGCACGACAGAGATCAGACGTTGGGAAATGTATTCTTCTGGATATTAACGAGAAGAGCGCGTCAAACGAAAGACTGGTTTTGGGAACGAATTCATGTGGAACCTAACAAATCCTTACTCTTAGCAGTAGGAATCAAAGCACAAGTCTGTACAAAAAAGCAAGTACAAATCGATGTGAACAAAGGGGCTACAGCCCAGGGAGAAATCAATGAGCTTCGAAATCGACCAATAAAAAAGCAACAAAACAGATGATAACGAGAAAAAAAGAGGACAATGACTGGATTTTAAGCACGAAAACAATCAGATCTTAACAAACCCGTAGACTCTAAAACCATCGATCAGATAACAATTGGTTCGAGAACAAGAAAGCAGAAAAGCTCCAGACAACATCCATCGCTTACACCGGAAGCACTCAACAAAAAAGGCAATTTCTCGGGGAAACCCTTTGATCGCTTCTCTCCAAGTCGACCCAAGTCACCAGAAAGTCCGAATCCCGCTCGCGGATAGGGAGCTCAGCTCGAGTGAGAGAAACGATCACGAGAGGGACAGAACTCGTCTTTCCCCTAAGGCGCGGGGGGAGAGGGTGGCGCTTTATTGGGCAAACAGGACTAAAATACCCCTATTCTTTATTTCATTTCATAATCTTTCTTCGATGAAGTTTCGTAAATTGTAGCAAAGCGTTGCCCTTCAGAACGAAAATGGCTGCACGTGTGCGGTGCGGTCAAATCCGATTTCCTATCTTTACCCTCGAAATCTCTCGCCAGTGCTTGATGGTGTAAACGGCGTTATGTTTCCACGGTGCTTAAGTGGAGAAGAAAGAAGGAATACAGGAATCGTGGTGCATCCGAGAATGGCAACGGGGCATCAAAAGACGTTCACGCGCAAAGATGGATGGGGCTCAAGTCGTGAAGTCGGAATTCACTACGAGAAATCAACATGCAGATCACAGATCAACCAAGCACACAGTGAGGGCAAGGCTTTCTCTTGGTGCCAACAACCAATCTATATATATTTTGGTGATGATCTTGTGAAGATAAGTGACATCAATTGCATCTGCTTCACTGATCGACTAGGTGATATGCAATTTGACAGAAGCTGGTATCAGTTGGTTTTTATGTTTCAGAAGGTAAAGTAGCCTCTTTTAGGTTAAAGTGGAGTACAGTGATCTTAGTGCACTTTATAGTAAGGTATCAGATTCTTCCTGCACTTAATGGTTATCTCAGATTCCTTCTCCGGTAAGCAATTTTTTGGCCAAGAAGATGGTAGACCACAAGCTTCAATATTTTTTTGAACCTTCTGTTCTAAGTGCTTTGAACATTTGGCTAGTATATGCAGATTACATAAAAGGAAGATCCCTTCAAGAGACTCTGTTTTCTTTTCCTTTTTTTTTTCTCTGAAGGAAAATTTTAATTCCATGTAAAGTTTGTAAGCTAGTGCTGCAGTGTAAGAGCTACAAAAACAACGGACCTGAGTTACCTTTATCAAGCATATTTTGCAACAGTCGCAGAAATCAACCACATTAGCTTGTTTCTGTGAGACCACAATAGTCATCAAACCCTCTTTTAAGGTGAGGCACTAATTGTAAAGAAGAGGCACTTCTTTCCCAGTTGCATCTACTCTCCACTAATCTACAAAGCTTTGCTGCTGCAATGAAGATTTCTGGGGATTTGCAAACTTTGGAATATACAAACACATGAATACAACACAGGATATACGAGAAATTAGTTAAAGAGCGCATGCTATGATGCCGAGACCTGCCGAATCCTGTGGCCTCTGAGAGAGAGATTTGCTTTGGGTTTGTTTAAGCTTCCCCAGGATTAGTACTATGAATTTAAGTGTTTTTTTTAGTGTCATGCTACAATCTTTGTTTAGAGTGGAGGGAACAAAGGAAATGGCGAATCAAGATGGCCCCTCCCTTGAGGTTTACACTTTTAAGTAGCACACGCAGCTTGCGACTTTGCACATTGAGGCAGAGTGTGTGCAAAAGGTCTTTTTACTTATGGGGGTGTGCCACGATTAAGGACATGGTGATCTGCACATGTGCCACGATCCTGTGCGCCGTTGGAGACGTGTCAAGCAGGAGATGGATGATCATTGTGCAGGTTGATACACTGAACGACCATTTGTGGATGATTACCATCATCAAGCTGTGCCTTCGATTTGTTCCTGCTTCAGAGATTCATAGGCCAATTGCGAATGGCTGCTCATCTGTCTCATTTTTGAACTCTTTTGAAATTGCCCAGGGATTTGTATCGTTTTCATCAAAGATTTGCAATTTGGGTGCCCAAACACTCCTCGAACATAGTCAACTCCACTCACAAAACTCTCATCCCCCAGTATTGGTTGCAAAAGCCTTTTAGACTTCATTCTTCTCCACAAAAAATCTGGATACTGAAGTCTGACTTAATAGTTCCCCACTACATACTGCTTCTAAGGAATGAACTGAGCCTTCACTGCTTTGACACTCCCCTGGAGCACTTCAGCTGGAGGATTCATTTATGATCATCATACTTCAAGCTAAGTAATCGAGGACTCAACCATGGTTTGCTTGTTATGTAATAGTCACCCAAAACTTTAGCTAGCATTTTCAAGAATTGTCAAACTGTGTCCCATGGTATGAATTACTACTAGTGTGATTTATTTATCTGGTTGCTTGTTGATCTTGTGCACATGAACCGAGTAAAATTGAACAAAAAAGCAGAACTATAAATAGAATGCACAGTGTCGTAGTTGACTCAGTTAGGTTACTGAAGTAAAGTTTGCAGCAACAACAGGCAGAAAACCAGGCATGCTGAGACCTTTGTGGGCTTCCTTTTCTCTCTGTTGTGGAAGACTCATAATGGAGTGAGACGGGTGGGGGCCTACAATTAGCACGCAAACAAAGGACAGCTACACTTGATGGGAAGGGAGGGGAGGAGGGGGGGCCACAGGGGCCTTTGAGAAAGCATAGAGCCATTTAATGTGTGGATTCTCCAGCACAGAGAGCACAGAGAAAGCTAAAGGAAGTGGTGCATGCACTGCCCCCCCTGTAATAAACTCCAAAAAGAGCTTTGAAAAGTAAAAGAGGAATGCATGCTCTCTCATGCGCAGTGCCTGGAGTGCAACCCCACGGACTCCAATGAACTTTAACCACTCCCCTTCTCACCCCCCTCTATCACCACCACAATTATTCTATGGCATCAACCTACACCAACAATGTCAACTGCCGATCTCTTTCTGCTCCTCCTTTCTTTCCTCTCTCTCTCTCTCCTCTCTCTCTCTCTCACTGTCGCATGCTTTGCCTGTCGTTTGACATTAGATGCTACGTAGTGGATTAGGTAAGGGGCTCGAGGATGAGAGCTTGCGGTCAACTTAAGGCCCTCCGTCATCACACTGTAGTGCCTGTCGTTTGACATTAGATGCTACGTAGTGGATTAGGTAAGGGGCTCGAGGATGAGAGCTTGCGGTCAACTTAAGGCCCTCCGTCATCACACTGTAGTGCACACGTGTGAGACATGTAGTGGCTCATCTACATCTCCTTCATGCTTATTTCTATCACAATAGTAACTGTTGTGTTCTTAGGTGCGACATCGCAACGTGGCAAGCTATTGGAAGGTTAGCTTGTTGTGAGTCTAGCACAAAGTAATGTCACACTGTCATATTGATTGTGGCTGGACGTGAAGGTGCTCTTTGTGTTGGCTTGGAAGTGGCATGTTAGAACAGTGACTGGATGTGATGTTGTTTGCAGGTATGCTTGAAAGATGAACTGAAATTCTCCTCAAATGCAAATGTTTCAAACCACTTTAGAAGGGGCATTTTAACAAAGACTACAGACCAGCAATCTTAATTCCCTATTTAAGCCTGCATTCTTATAGTAGATAATGGTAAACCTTTTTACAATTGCAGGTGAACAAAAAAAATATGAACAGCAGCAAATTATAAACTTTTTTAAGTGACAAAAAACCTGGATAGAAAGTCAAACACTACAGACACCTGGTCAGAAGATACCGTGACCTCTGATTACAACAATACGGATCACGAATCCAAATGTCAATAACCATCAAATCTATTCTATGGTATTTGTGCCATTTTGTGTTGGAATGTACCATTTGGTACCCAAAGACATTAAGAAACTCATTCAACATGAGTTGGACAGACCTGAAATCGATCTAACCAAGATAGTTATGAAGATTGATAAGGCACTATTCATTACTATCTTACCCTGATAACGCTATGATCAATAAGAGTAATGTCTAGCCCGGTCACCCTGATAGTGCTAGAAGGGAGACTTGTTACCCATCTCTGCCGACTAATTACCCTGATACATCCTCATATACTCTTGTGTGATGGATCCTTTATTAACAATGCTGTCAATGTAGGAGTTGGCTACATTTTACTCGACAATCAAGGAAACATTAATTTTTAGGGGCTGTTCAACTCAAATGTCCAATGATCCTCATACATGCTGAGTGTTGGGATTTGTAGCAAGGATTATTGAAAAGCAACCAGGAGAATAGGACCAACCTTTGGTGAAATATGACTCCTTCCAAATGATCAACATGTTATCTGAAGGTAAGGACTTCCCATGGCATTTGAGGAACCTTTGCAGTGATTTTCTGTCTCTAGCTAATTCTGTGAAAGTCTCTAATGGACTCATGCACCTAGAACTATGAACTCTGACACTCACCAATTAGCTACTTTTGTTGAAGTCTGTAACTCTGACATCACAAAGGATGGGTAATTCATCTCCTCAATGTCTGAATGGATGCCTTTTTTAATTAACCTAGATTTTCATTTTCAAAAAAAGAAACAAGGCCGTCAGCAGTAGCAAATGCCAAGGATTTTACTTCTTCAAAACTTTTGCAATCAAATGATCAATTATAGTTGCTGATGCTAAAGAGGCAATATATTCATGTAGTACTGATAAAAATGGGCACTGAAGGCCAAGAGTTACCTCATTATGAAGCAGATGCAAAATTGTTACAAGTTTCTGGCTAAAGTTTTATGTAAAACCAGAAAAACTGTCGTTTAGATATAAGACCCATAGATAGAAGTTCTGAATCCTTCTAAACACCACAATCTTAACATTGGCTTCCTTCATACTTTGGGTCTGCCATCACATAATGATAAGCAATCACCAAAATAAATATAAAGATGCCTAGAAAATTGGTGACGAATCCTAAATCTTGATCATCAATCATCTGCAAGATAGAAAATGATAAGATTGAGACATGATCCAGGTAATAAGCATTCAACAAAGTGAGATAGTTAACATCGACTTTAGCAATTAAAAGATAACCACAGGCCCTCAGCACTTACATCTGAATCATCATTAGATGCCTTGATGCTCTGTATTTTAATTTATGTGAACTAGATAGCTTGCTTACAATAAATAAAGATGGCAGCAGCAGAAAGTTATGGGTAACAAATGCACAACTATCACAAGAACAAGTACCAAACACTAAGAATTCTCATTGACTATGTGTGTGTAACTATATATATATATATATATTATCTATATATATATATATATATATATATATATATATATATATAAATGCCAGTATGAGTATAAGCGTCTAGCGTTGTTTCCAACTGATACAAAAACTATGATGACATATATATATAATCCATCTTAAGTATTTGTTTACATACATTTTTTCAAATTTCTTTATCCCAGGGGAAGTCAGAATATTGTTCTGGAGGGAACAACATAGTAAATACAAAATATACAAGACCAATGCAGTGCAAGAGGTCTGGTGAAGGAGAGAGTAACATGCACAAATTTCTTAACAGCCACAAGCAGAAAGATTTGTCTGGGTTCAGACACATGAGCATAGGACCAATTCAAGCAACCTTTTTACTACACCAAGGCTGACTCTGTATAATGCAACATTAATTTTGCATGGTTTGTGAGATAATTATTAAACATGTACTTATCTTAGAATTCTTTGATCCAGCAGAATAGTCTGTCAACAGGAAACTGATTTTTGAACATGAAACATTTTTAAAAATTTTGTTTACATGTAAAATTGAAACTATAAAACTATAAAATATCATATCAAAGAAAAGTTTATTCTTAAGAAATAATAAGAACAACAAATTCAGAAATAACCTATAATTACCAAAAGTAGAAATATAATGATTCTTTTTATACCAATATAAGTAACTAAAACAAAGAAACAGAAATAAAAGCATTCAATAGTCCCTCCAACTTTATGCAGTACAGAATATTATAAGCCTATCAACCAGTTTCCTCCAAACAAAGAGTTCGGTGGCCATATATCTTCCCAAAAGTTGTCCGAGTACAATATCAAAATTTTTGAATCTAATCAAACGGCTTATAGCCACTCTCTGAAAGATGTCAGTGTGCGTATGACAGAAACAGGTCTCCTTTTCTGAACCCATTAATCTTCTATGTTTGCCTCAACTAGATTTACTTGAAAAGAATACTATACAACGTTCATTTTTGTGACAGTCAAATGATGACAAGAGATTGCCATAGATCTGACAGCAGAAATGATAAATACTTAAATTGCATAACTTCAGAATTTCAGTCCTGAATCATAATAAAATACTGACACAAATAAGAAGAAAATTAACTAAAACATTCTGAAATCAAAATCCAATTACCAAGCAGGTCTCATACTATTGTAATAGAACATATTTGTTATGATGAATCAATAAAGAAAAAATACATAACAATGACTGAGTTCCACAGCATCTTATACAACTAAATCTAAGTGACACAAATTTGAAATTTTCATTTAGTCAAATATGGCTAATGGCCATAGTTATCTTGATACATAAGTCTAGTCTCTTTCATGCTCCTTTTTTAGTACGGGTTAAATTAATGCAACAGTAACCTTTGGTCCGACATTAGTGGGTTTAGGTAGGACTGGAGCACTATCACATGACGAAAAGTTGTCTGCAATTTCCTGTTTGGCTGCACCTTAAATTGACCCAAAAGTTGTTAATCGACAAAATCGAAAAGATTAAGTGCCTAGGATGATATAATTTCAATGCTGTTGAAGATTTCTATTTGACTTTAGAATGTGACCAGTAAAGAATGTTACTGGAGGAAGGAAAAAGTCATAGCATTAATATATGTAAGAGGTGTCTAACTAGTAAAAGTATGTAAATTTTTTTAGTAACATAAAGACAATTTTAGCTATACCTGTGTTTTTAAAAGAGCTAGGCACCAAAAGATGCTAAGGTTTCAAAACACTCGAGGCGCTCATCTAGGCACCCCGTCCGAACAAAGCGAGATGCTTTAGAATATTACAATATAAAAAATATATATTACGATTGATAATATGATTATAAAATAAAATCTCATCCAATATTTCTTATGGAAGCTAATTTGAATTCTATCATATAATAGAGGGACCTATTGGTGCAAGATCAACTAATTTAAATTTTATCAAATTGGTACTTTGCTGATATTGTTTTAACTAGTGAAATATAAAAATCATAATATAAGATAAAATCAACTTGCCCGTCGAGGGTAAGTTGTAGCATCTGCAAGCAGTGGCATCGAGGGCGAAGGAAGCTTCAGATGTGTCCGTTAACGATGGAGGAAGCTTCGGACCTATCCCTCAACGGCAGAGAGAGCTACGCACAAAGGCAGCGGCTGCCGAGGAAGCTGCGAACGACAACGTCGGGGGTGGGTGAAGCTTCGAATGTGTCTGTTGGTAACGAAAGAAGCTTCGGACCTATCCCTCAGTAGCGGAGGGAGCTGTGCATGAAAGCAACGACAGTGGAGGGAGCTTTGGACTTATCCATTGGCAGTGGAGGAAGCTTTGGACCTGTTTGTCGATGACGGAGGGAGCTATGCATGAAGGTAACGGCAGTGGACTAGAGGTGGGTCGGGCAACGAGAGTCTATGGTTTCACTTCGGGGGGTGGGGTGGTGGGGTTTACTGTTGGATTTTGTTGGTTCAATTGAACCAATGTCCACATTCTAGTTCAATTTGCTAGCATTCAATCAAGTGCTCGCCGAAGGCTCTTGATGCCTAGGCTCAAGTGAGCGCCTAGGCAACGCTTCAGTGAAGCGCATCGTCTGGACATTGTGCAAGGTGCTCGGGCCTCGCCTCACCTTGCCCGAGCACCAGGGTGCCTATTAAAAATACTGAGCTGCACACTTTTCATCTTATTGTCTACCTCCTCCTTTTTTCTCTTCCATCCTCTTGCATTTATATTAGTAACTCCTAGCAGATTCTCAATCAAAAAGCTTCAGGATTCCTGTTTTTCCTGTTATAACAGCAGAATATCTACTGTTTTCATATGAAAATAAGACCAGCCACCCTATTATTGCTTAGGACCTTTCTATCTTTTCATGTCATAGTTCAACTTTCAAGTTATCAGTCTTTTTATATTATGACAGCAATGTACAATTGCCAATGGTGCAGCATTCCTTGCAAACATAATTCCACTTCTTGTCTAGAGGTACATTTCCTTCCAAAGGTTTAGAATGACCTTTTATGTTCCACAACAATAATCCATCAGACTGTTCACCTTTCTATATATAACCATAATTATACATAAAACAAAGGAAGATAAGAATAAATAGGCCGAAGAAGGAGTTCACTAGCGTTGATAATCAGAACTTCTGTTCTACTTGTAACGATCGAGACACAGCTTAACTCAAGAATCATCTTCTTTCACTTTATGATGCTCTCCCATTAATAAAACTTCGATAATACACAGTATAATCATGATGAGCTTCACATATGTATTTTATGAAATATCTATGTCATACAAGAGATAAGATAATGTGTGACAAAACAACAATATTCATCATAATGCTATGCTTGAATTCGTGAACTTAAGAATACGTGAACAAGGTATCAGACGCTAATACTGAAGTATATAACAAAATTGGTAATGTTATACAGACACGCCATTCTTTTCTTTCAGGATCCACCACACCTACCAATCTGGCCATTTAGATTAGAATTGGCAAGGGGCGAGTAGCGAGCAGCAATAGGCGCGCGATGTCTGCGCAAGACTTCGCCATAACAGCGATCAAATTCCTGAAATGAGCTCAGATTTCACGCAGATTAAAGCACATACCTAAAGGGGCCATAAAGCATCCCATTGACTTCGACATGATGCGAAACCAAATCGATGTGAGTTTACTAAAGTACGCGATCCAGCATAGTTTCGATCCGTGGAACTAGAAACTTATCCAGCGGCGAGATGACTCTATCAGAGAGGAGGAAGGGAGAGGACGAGAGGTACCTCTGGAGGGTAGGCTGAGGGAATCCCGCAAAGCGCGACGAGGAATACGGGGTATTGTATCTAAGGCGTGCGACGAGATCGATCTAAACCCTAGTCTTAACCCCGCGAGATACACCAACAGAAATTCCGCCGGTTGTGGAACTCGGTTGTGGAACTCGGATCCTCTCCCGTGCTGGCACATATCCATTACCGCGCATGACCGGCGTCCATCACGCTTCTTGATGCACTTAGCAACCTGATCGGCTCCCGATCGACGGTCCAGACGTGTGAGCAAACCTTCCACCCCCATCGCATCTTCCCCGTCGTGTCACGTGTGTTCAACGTGGAGGTCTTCCTTTTGCAGATGACGCATGGAAGGACCGATACGAGTATCATATCACATGGGTATCTCATACGAGTCTTCCTCTCTCCTTCGTATATGTGGCATGTAATTTCGTTAGTATTGTACCTCTTCATAATTAAGATAAGACTTTTTATCATTTATGAGCATACGTGTTTCTAATTAAGTTATAATTATATAAAAAAATATGACGGAAGCATGAAGATGCTAATGGGACTCTAGAGGATAAGTCGGAGGATCATCAGATATGGAGATACATCGAGATACCGATAGGACCGATGAGGATGAGACAGATAATCACCGAGGCTGAGACACACTTAGATATTTTTGTATATGATCAAACCTTTGGCTTAAGCCTGATCACTTTGGTCCATGATCATCTACCGTGGATGTGTGTGCATATATGTGATATATATATTTCTATACTTACTAGGTATAAATATATTTGTATGCGATGTAAATATATATTAGATATATGTGTGTGACGCATAATATTTAACCACATGACCAAATCGAATTAAAAAAAACCCTCTCAAATAATATTAAGTCGATAAACATGAGGTAATAAGATTGACTCACGTGGCCTTCCATCATTATAGACGAAAATCACTTTTCGACTTAGGCTAAGTTGGTCGAGTCCCTCGAGGCTCACCTATATTGGGGTTTGAGATCTTACTTACGATATAGAGCTATCACCGGTGACCTGAGGACATGGTATGCTTGGTCAAGTCCCTCGAGAGTATATCATCGAATCAGACTCATCTTATAATGATAGTACTGACTTAACCGAGTATCATGGTTGGTTGAGTCCTTCGAGACCATAATGATTCAGAGGCTGAACGTGATAGGAATCATAAGGAGTTGTGATTGACAAGAGTTGCCTACCATTTAGGCTTAGTATGATTGGTCAAGTCCCTCGAGGTCATACTAAGACGCCGATTAGATCCCCATCCCCATTAGAAATCCATCGGAGATTTTCGATTAACATGCCGAAGGGAATTATGTGTTTCACGAGAAAATAGTGGGAGTCGATTAAGATAAAATATCATATCTTAATTATTTTACAAAATCAAAAATCTGTATGTTATTTACTTTTCTACTGTATCTTTATTTTTCAGAAAATGTTCCTTTCAAATCCCTTACATGGTATACTTGATGTCAACCACCTCATTAGTCTAAATTACATGGATTGGCTTTGGAATATAAGAATTATTCTCATGACGGAGAAAATTGCATATGTCTTTGACATAATGATGCTCACGCTCGAGGAAGGGGCAAGTTAGGATGAGATTACTTGCTACGTAAATTACATAGATAACTTTACTCTTGCTCAATATATTACATGTTGGGGTCTATGACTCCTGAGTTATAGAGACAACATGAAAAGATGGATGCCAAGTCTATTCATTTGCATCTTCATAAATTATTTAAGGAACATGGAAAGACTCAATGATATGAGATATGAGATATCCAATAGTCTCTTCTGAGCCAAGATGACTATGGGGGCAGTTCAGAACCATGTCCGTAAGATGATTGAGTGGATTGAGAAACTTACGGGTCTAAGAATGGTCCTAAAGGATAACTTATATGTGGATCTTATACTTTAGTCCCTCCAAGATTTTTTTTCATATTTCATTATGAATTTCAATTTGAAGAAGCTTGAGGTGACTCTCCTTGAGCTCCTTAATATTTTAAGGGAGGCTAAGAGCATCATCAAGAAAGAGAAGTCAATTCTCTATGCTAGCGAGACTAGAAAGAAAAGGAAGACAGAGAAGTCCCTTAATAAGTTAGTTCTTAAGGTAGACAACACTTGCTAATCATAACTCTTTTTTCAGGAGTCTTTGGGGATATGCTCCTAGAAAGCGATATCCCATGTCTCATCTGTATGAGACATCTCTTGGAATTTTTCATGCCAAACCTTTAGACAATGGTGTCTATGTACCTAGATTGGGATAAGTCAAGCATCCTCTTAGATCTATCTCTATAAATCCGAATCCCCAAGATATAAGATGTTTCCCCTAAGTCCTTTATGGAGAAGTGTCTAGATAAACAAGCATTTACTATGGAGAGCATTCCTACATCATTCCCAATGATCAAGATGTCATCCATATATAACACCAAGAAGGTGATAGCACTCTCACTTACCTTCCTGTACACACAAGGCTTATTTTCGTTCTTAATAAAGTTATAAGATCTGATCGCCTTATCAAATCTTATGTTCCAACTTCGAAAAGCTTGTTTTAGTCCATAATTGGACCTAAGTAACCTATACACATTTTCTGGACTATCCTTGGATACGAATCCCTCAGGTTGTATCATATACACCTCCTCCTTGATGTTGCCATTGAGGAACATGATTTTTCACGTCCATATGCTAGATCTCATAATCATAGTGTGCTACAATAGCTAGTAGAATTCAGATAGATTTTAGTATGGCTACAGGTGAGAAGATTTCGTCATAGTTAACACCTTGCCTTTGACGATACCCCTTAGCCACTAGTCTTTCTTTATAGGTCTTTACCTTTCCATCTACTACGATCTTCTTCTTGAAGATTCACTTGCAACTAATGGGTACAATACCCTCGGGTGCATCAACTAGGTTCTAAACCTTGTTGGAGTACATGAAATCTATCTCAGAATTCATGCCTTCTTGCCACTTCCCGGAGTCTATACTCGTAATAATCTCCTTGTAGGTCTGAGAATCAATATCCTCAACATCCTCTCCTCTAATATATCACACATATCTCTCAAGATGATGTGATACTCTATCGGACCTATGTAAAGTTGGACCTTGTGTGCTAGGTACCTGAATATACTCAGGCTGTAGAGTGGTGCTTGAGCTAGATTCTCCAACCTCACTCAACTCTATCATGCTCCCACTATCTCCGCCAAGGATGTGTTCCTTCTCAAGGAACATCACTCTCTTAGCTTTAAAGACTTTTTAGTTCTCGGGGTGATAGAAATAATGCCCATAAGTGTCCTTAGGGTATCCCACAAACTTGCACCGCTCCATCTTGGATTCCAACTTATCGGGATTGTGTCTTTTAACGTGGGTAGGGCAGCCCCAAATCTTAACAACCTTAAGATCAAACTTCTTCATTTTTCATATCTCATATGATATAGACATTACCGACTTAGTTGAAAATCTGTTCAGAAAGTAAGCTACGGTCTCTAGGGCGTATCCCCAAAATAAGATGGGTAGGTCGGTAAAAATCATCATGGACCACACCATGTCTAATAGTGTGTGATTTCTTCTTTTAGATACTTCATTGAGTTGAGGTGTATAAGAAGGTGTCCATTGAGATAGGATCCAATGGTCCTTGAGGAATTGGGTGAACTCTGTACTCATGTACTCACCTCCTCGATCTAATCAAAGAATCTTGAAACTCTTTCCAATCTGGTTCTCTACTTTATTTTTATACTCCTTGAATTTCTTGAAGGCCTCAAACTTGTACTTCATCAAGCACCCATATTTATATCTTGAAAAATCATCAGTAAAAGTACTAAAGTAGGAGTAACCACCTATGACATGAGTTGATATGAGACTGTTAAATCTCGAATTTTGATGATGAAACCAATTGATAAGTGTTTATGATTTGATATGCATTTTAAGTGACGTAGGATGCTTCGATTAGGATGAGATAATTAAAGCAGGAAGAATCATGTTGGGCCGGAGGAAAACATATCAGAAGATTGGATATCGAGCCGGAGGATCGGTTGATGTATCGACAGAAGGCTTCGGGCCAAGAAGAGTGGATATTATGCTAAGGATATCGGAGTTGTGGAGATTAACTAGCCGGTTCGACAATAGACCGCAAGAGAGGACGATGCGTCGAAGAATCAAACAAAGCGTCGATGGACCAATGACATGCCGGACAACATGATTCATGTTTAATAATAATTGTCTAAATCAAAGTATGTTTTTATGTGTATATGATTAATTATGATAGCAAGGTATAAAGCAAAATGAAGTCCCGGAGTCAAAAACGCGATTTCGTTGGGAGTTCGAGAGTTCGTTGGAAGTCCGGACGTTCACTGGAAGTTCTGCCGAGAAGTCCAGGAGCTTGCCAAAGAAGCTCATTGGAACTCGCCAAGAAGATCGTCATGAAGTCCAGGAGCTTGTCGGGAGTTCGCTGGAACATTACTGAGAGATCATCAGAAGTTCGCCGGAAGCTTGCCGGAAGGAACCTCGACATACGGATTTGTTTAGCATAGTAGATGTCTTAAATTTCGTAATTAGCACATAATTAGGATTGGATTTGGGCTAACTCAATTATGGGCTAGTTGGGCCCATGTAAGGATTGTGTTGGGCCAAATAAAAGGCCCAAACAGTAACCCAAGAGGTGGCATCGTCGTGGCACAGTCTCCGAGACTATGTCAGGTGGTGGTACCGCCCAAACATAGTCTTTGAGAGATTGCAGGCGGTGGTACCGCCAGTCTGGGCAGTGCAACCACCCAGTGGCAGGGTGCCAGGCGGTGGTACCACTAGGCTAGGCGGTGGTACCGCCCAGTGCAGTGTCAGTGTTAGACTAACATTGGCGATGGTATCGCTCGTACCCAAGAAACTCGAGATAAGATATTTTTAGGCTCTAAGTTTGAATCAACTTGAGGCCTATAAATATCCTCTCATCCCTGGTTAAGATACACAAGCACAGAGAATTTAAAAAGGAAAAAATACTATAGAAATCTCTTGTGAGAATCCTCCTCTAGCCTAAGTGTTAGAATAGTTTGAGAGACGAGTGAGTTCTTATAAAGGTTGACTCCTAAACTTGTGAAAAGGAGAAAAGGGGTGTAAGAAGGAGGTTGATCTTTGCATATTAAAGGATGATTGATAGTGGATGCCGGTGGCCTCAACGGAAGAGGAATCAACGGAGTGGATGTAAGTCACGATGACCGAACCACTATAAAATTGGTGTGTTCTCTAGTTTACATTTCTATTATTGCCATTTACTTTACTGCAAACAATTTTACTTGCTTACTACCTTCAATATATTACTTTACTTTACTGTGTTTCAAGTTAAGTTTCTGAAATCAGTTTTCAATGTACGAGAGATTTTCTAAAACCGATGTGATTTTACCACTGCACTAATTAACCCCCCCCTCTTAGTGCCAACTCATTCATAACAGTTGGTATCAGAGCCTTGTTTTCTCATTTGGTTGAACACTCAACAAGAAATGGCTCTTTTCGACTTTCAAGAGGGTCACTCTCTCATTCGTCCTCCCTTGTTCAATAGGACAGACTACACATATTGGAAAACTCGAATGAGAGTTTTCTTGCTTTCTTTAGATTTGAATTTATGGAATATTTTCGAAAGCGGTTTTCAAAGGTCTTCTCTTCCAATGAACCATTGGAATGATTTGGAGAAGAAGACTTTTTTCTTAAATGCTAGAGCTATAAACGCTTTATTTTGCGCTTTAGATAAAATTGAGTTTAATCGGGTTTCTACTTGCAAAACGACTTTCAATATATGGCACACTCTTGAAATCACATACGAAGGCACGAGTAGAGTTAAAGAGTCTAAAGTCAATCTTTTAATGCATGATTTTGAGTTATTTCGAATAAAGCCGAGCGAATCCATTGTTGACATGTACACCTATTTTACAGATGTCGTCAATGGTTTAAAAGCTCTTGGTAAAACTTTTTTGAATTTTGAACTTGTTAGTAAAGTTTTACTATCACTTTCTAAAAATTAGAATTCGAAAGTAACGGCTATTCAAGAATAAAAAAATTTGAATACTTTTTTTATTGAAGAACTTATCGGGTCTTTAATAATCTATGAAATGACTAATGTGACACTTAACGAACATGAGAACCACCTTCCAAAAAACAGGAAGGATTTTGAACTTAGAACAATTGAAGACCACTAGAGCATAAGCTCAAGTGATGGTGAACATGAACTCCACACTATGAAATTTAAAAGGTTCATGAAACAAGAGTTAAAGAATAAAAATAAAAAGAATGCAACTATTTGCTATGAACAAAAGAAGAAGGAAGCTCTTTAGGACGAATCAAGCTCATCCGAAGACGAGGAGAAAATCAACAAAAGCGAGGAGGCAAACTACGCCTTAACGGCTTTCGACGATGAGGTAATCAAAATGTCCTTAGTTTATTTTGAAATTACATAATATTTTTCATAATTAGTTTAGAAATTTTTTTCTTAAAAATTACATGTTTAATAATATAATGAAAATGCTAAAACTAAAAATTTTAGGAATCATGCTTATCCTTCTAGAAATGATCATGAAAATTACATGTTTTATGTTAAATGAATAAAATGTTAGATTTAAATCTAATGATAATCCTATGTATGTTTTTCAAGAAGAAATAATATGTATCTTGATGATTTTCGATTTTGATTGAAACTATGCTTAATGTCTTAATGAAAATGTTAAGAGGTTTGATATCATGCTTAATGTGAATCTATGCATGATGATTTGAAGAAATGATGATTTTTGGGTAATTTATGGTTTATTGATCTTGATGGTTTTTATGACAAAATTTATTTTTTGATCCTAAACGATTGATGCATGTTCTTATTTGGCATTAAAAGGCAAAGACATACTTGTATGAAACCAACAACTTAAAATGAAACATCTCTATCTTATCGAGTTTTGAATAAGAGATTGAAATATATATTTATATTATTTTGAATCTCTTTGAACTATGAAAGTGATTTTGATGATTTAAATTTAAATAAATTTTTTTTATCTAAATCATGATCTTGATTCCTTGATATTTACAAATTAAAATTTATTATGAATCAGGATTTTTTTTTATAATCATTCTTCTACGATTCTACTTAGTATTTTCTTAAGAGGAGATTTTCTAAACGAATCATGATTTTTTGGAATATAATTTTTATGATTCATAATGAATTGAGAGATATTATACATGAATCGAGATC